>JAKSZP010016018.1:0-124121 GCA_022478985.1 Massospora cicadina | reverse complement strand
CTCTCACTGTGATCCTACTTGACAGGTCAACAATGCTTTGTTTGGTGGGCAACTGAATGCACCCAAGGCCATCCCACATAAGGGAAGTCCCATTGAATACCAAAGGGATCCATCACCTTCAAACCCACCAGGGTTGGACCTCCCAATTTACCTAATTTTTCCACCTTATCAGCGAAACCCAACATTGTCACTGAGGTAGGTGCTCGCTTCCTCTCGCCTCTTCAGCAGAACCTTTTTACACCTCATCAGAAAAACCTGAAATTGTCACTGGGAGTAGTTGAATGACACTTCCTTTATGGCAACATCCTCTTGCCACTACCACCTCCACGCACCCTCTGATCTTCTGGATCAGCCATTATGTGTTCAGATATGAGGGGAAATGGGGCAACCTAGAAAGGGTACACAATTCCCCACCTCCCATCACCACATGTGCTAAATTGTCCTGGGTTACAAGGGCGGAGGCTACCTTCTTGGCCCCCTTCTTGGTGCAAAACAGAAATGCCTCACAGTCAAGGCACAACGGTACTCTCCTGGACTTACATTATCCTTACCTCTTTTAACAGGGAAAGCACCACCCCTGTGAACTTGGGCTGAACTGATGTTTTTATAGGTTTTCAGGAGCTTAATTTACACAGCATGGTGACCTTCTGGGGGGTGAACAGGGAGCATCAGGGCGTGAAATGTGAAAGGCCATTACTATATTGAAATATTAGCTCAATCCTAGGTGCTGACCCAATGGTTTTTGTATGTTGGAAATCCCTTCCAGGACACCAGATTTTGGACTAAACGGTGAAAATGCTTGAAAGCAAAATATTGCGTTGACCTCAGCCTCTACTGACCCTTCAACCACGATGGGCTCAGGTTCCACTAGGATCGCCTTTTAAATGTGGACAGCTGCAACATGTATTAAATGGGATAATGCTTTCAGTGGGCTGGAAGTGGAAAACAAAATGCGCCACTGCCCAAATCTGCTTTCACCACATGGGGACTGGAACGTTTACTCACATACTTTTGGGAAGGCACCTTGTCAGGAATAATGTTAATCAATTGGACATGAGCAAGATTTGAACATGACACAAATTGCAGCTCAGTCATAGGAGCTCCACCTACTCAGTGAGAATTAAGACTAACACAAATAATGAAATTTAAAAAGGGCAAAAGAAAACTCAAACCATGGAAGAATCCTCCAATTCTCCTAGCAAAGGAACTGAGTCAGCTGGTGAAAATCTTGTCATTTTAAGGTCCTTGGAATTAGCTGCCCTGTCAAGAGAAAGTCAAATTCATAGAAAGCCTGTGCCTCCTGCCACATCATCAAAAGGTCTCCTTACCCTAATCAATACTAACTATCACTCTAAGCTCCCCATAGGCACCTCCATATCTTAAAGGCCCATAAATACATTAAAGTTTAGACTAGTAAAAATACCTTCAGGTTTCTTAGTTATTTTCACTAATGTTTAATTTTCCTGTTCTTATACAGAAGACCTTGCCTGTTTGAAGCGAACAAATTAGCCTCAATGACGGCTTTTCGTTGAGAGATTGCCTCTGGGAACTCAGTCCTTAAGAGATTCCACTGGAACCATGTTTGACTAATAATCCAAAAGCCTTCAACGGACCTGACCTTCAGAGAGGATGACTAAGTGTAAAACTGGTGCTCCCTGATATGTCCTTCTGAGACTCCTGGTGAAGACCTATATTCCCTATGAGTAATTTCAGCGAAACGACCCTCCTAATATGGAAAAGACTATGAGTTTGACCCAATGGGTCGCTATAAATAATCAAGATTTGATGCTACCTCAATAAAGAGAATTCAAGAGTCTGTGTAGACATGACTTTAACTGACTCAGTCCCTGATTAATGCATCTATTAAATTCAGGCTCCTGATTTCACCCAAACAATTAAAGAGCTTCTAGGAGAAGTTGTAACCCCTGGTATGAGAACTAGTTAAAGCAGCTCCACCTGAACTATTCAAATGCGCCAATTTTATTGCTCAGCAGAGCTTTCAAGCAATGATCTAGGAGCAACCCATATGGATTTGTACATCCATCTATTTGTGAATCCTGCCTAGAACCAACACATGTAGTTGCTCGCCCTTTACCACATGGAGATGAAGCGACAGCTAGGATTGAGCCACCAGATCTACTCCCAACTCCTTGAGTTATACAAAGCTTCCTTAAATTTAGGCTGCAATAATTAAAAGACCATTAAGAGCAACTGTCAGGAGATAAATGACATCCAATGACACCTTGCCATGATTGATACTGGAGTTATTTAATACTTGCAGAATGAATTCGCCCAGCGGATGGTTCAATTAACCACTGACATGGACCAAAGAGTGGAACGTGCATTATCTACCATGCTCAACTGAATTACTGAAGATTGCCAAGTGACTGATTTTTGACTCATTGAATTGTTCAGCTTTATCCAGAAGCTGAGAAAATGACTCACAATGATGCATCTCCAGAAGTTATGGTGCAACATGAGGTCCCCAGTGGAACAGGAACCAGTGGTAGAGATGGAGAACAAGAGCCCCCTGTGTAACAGACAGAAAAACCCCAGTTCCAACCGCCATATAATCAAATAATACTTTGGTGCACCAACAGTCAACTGAAGCATTTTAACCGAGTAGGGAGGGGTTTGGGGCACCAACAGCGCCAAACATTCACCTACTATTATTTGGTTATGCCAAATCCTCTGGGGGAATTGGTCCAAAACCAACTGACTTGAAAAACTCCTCGACGAGGGAAAAGACCAACAGATAAGTGAGGTATGCAAACCCCAAAACAACCTTTATTTTATTATGGATAATAAAACGACCCACCAACCAGAGCTCATCTGGGGAGCAACCAACAGTGCTCCTCAGGGAAGGGACATGCTAGGGGGAAAATTCTGAAGTGAACTTCAGAATGTGCAGGTGCGCCTTATAAAGGCAGCACTTTAGGGGCCTCACCTGAGCTATTGATTAGGCTCACACAAGCCTAACCTACAACTTGGGCTAGGCACAACCTAACACCCAAAACGACCAAACCAATAATCATTTTAAATTTCAAAACAAATCAAAAAACATTTTAAAATCGCTCTGACTCAAATTTAGAAAATCCAAATCTGAGTCAGAATGTAATGAACGAGACAAACTCGTCCATTACACACTGAGTCTGGAGATCCCTAGGTACCTCCAGGCGCCTCCTCACATGCTAGATCCTTTTTCAATGAATACCACAAAGCCCAGCTTAGAGCCCTTAAATGACAATTGTTACTGGTGGCCCAAGGAGCTGAGATGACTATTGAAAGGGAACAACTGGATGATGACTTAATCTTAAATTTCTTGTACAACCACTATGTGAATATTACTGGCACCTGCGCCAATCTGGTCGCCTCCAAAACCAAGAAAATCATCACATTGAGCATATAATTACCTGACTTCAAACGAGTACAACTAAACAGGATACTTTCTCCAAGCAATTGTCTCAACAGTCCGAAGAGATCATGAGTCTATTACAACTTTTAGATTCTAAGGCCACCCTTAAGCACGTCAATAAATGGTACGCCACTATTCAGGACGAAATGGATGAGATCCGCCATCAGTTTGATAGGGATATTCCACATACTGATATAGGCACCATGGAGCCCACTAACTCAGAACAGCCGCTCTCTCATGCCGTTTATGTCCTCTATGAAACCATCAGATAATTTAAACCTACCTTTATGGAGAAGTACATCTCTGGGGCTGAGACAATCCAGTCATACCTCTTTGTATATGAAGGCGCAATGGAGCCAGCTATCAACTGACAAAAATGCCAGCATATACAAACTTATATGAATGGCAAGGCATGAGAAATTATGATTTTTTATTTCAAGATGTGCACCACGTGGGCAGCCGTTAATAAAGACCTTATCAAAGGTTTGACAGTAACTTAACCCTATCTAACCATAAGAAGGCTTTCATGCATATTCACCTGAGATGAAGGGAATCTCATATTAAATTTACTGAACGCTTCTACCATGAAGTCCAGGCGTTAGCTTTCTGTAACCAGGTTACCTTGGATAATGACACCCTGGCTGTTCTCTCCACTTTTCAACAGAGTATTAACTTGGTACTCTATTTTGAAATGCCAAAAAGATGTTTAAATCCATCTTTGACATTAAGTAGACAATTATAAAAATTGCTCAAGAAAGACATACGCCAAGCTCCAAATAAGGGTAATTGACCCAATATCCATGCCGCCAGGCACTTATAAAGATAAAAACCACGTTGCAACCCATGTTCATATTGCGGAATTTTTGGCCACCAAGAAAGTTCCTGTTTGAGGAAGCAAGCTGATGAGTTGAGAAATGGAGTCAGCTTAGGGCGTGAGGCACCCTCTGCTGATGACTCAACGTCTCAACCTCAACCTTCTGCAACTCCATGCACTGAGTGTTATGTTCTGGAGAAACCTAAAGAACTGGACATTACGGATTCTATGATTATGTATAAAGACCTAACTTTCTCTTACTCTGCCTTTTCAGGACTCTTCCTTCAGGAAACTCCACTTACTCAATTCTCCACTTTGGCACTGAAGTTAATTGGTTAGAGGTCATTGTCCACATGGTGAAGATCTTGGCCATACTCAACACCAGCTCCCCATCAACACCATCTTCTCTCAGCTGGACAAGTGGATAAAGGTTGCACCAGACAAGAACCACTCCCTAGATTACAGAATGGTGGTACCTCATTGTCTAGTCCCTGGTAGCCTACTACTCCTTACCTCTTCGATTTGGCTCTCCAGTTGTTACAGATCCCACCATTGTGCTGGAAAATGACGGTTAAAACTGCTCATTAGCACCCAGTTCCTTGAAGAATTTGATACTCTAATAAGCCACAAGAATTCGTATTTTCTATTTTAGGGTACTGCATTCCTTCTGGTTGTGAAGGACGTTCCTAAGGAGAAAGGGAAGAGAAAGCCCAAATGTTGCTTACTGGAACACCCAGGCTGCTTTGAACATCTAGAGTATCAGGTAATAGTACCAAAAACCAATCTGCCACCTTCCAGAGAAGAGGATATGGAAGTGATGCCTTTTTATGCACCTGGCCATGAGGTCAAACCGACTTAATTGTAGATCCTAGTGGAGACTGGTCTCTAAATTACCATACCGCTGGATCACTTATTGGAATTCAAGGGGAGAGTAATTTGGACATCTGAGAGACCCTTACTTTCCTGGAGTGCTGGATCCCACTTAAAGGGCCCATTAACTTCCTAATAGCCAACCTTACTGATTGGCTGATGCATATAACTTATAACAGACCCATCGCATTTGTGTGGATATTGCCCATTGACCATATTGAGTCCATCCAAGGATGTGGAGACCTGAGAGACTTAGTAATTAGTGAAAATGTTATTATAGCCCAAGTCAAAGTGGAATTGGTAACACTCATACATGCAAACAATAACAGGCTGTTGCACTAATTGAGGAATATGTGATATATTCTACACTGGCCCATAGAATTTTGTGATGATGAAGTAGGTGCAACATAAGGTGCTAACCGGCAATGCCCCTTCAATTTGCGCCTGCCCCTATCAGAAGTCTAAGGCTGAGGAAGCCCATATTGTATAAGAATTTAAAACAACTATTGGATGTCAGATTGCTGAAACCATCCCAGAGTCCCTGGGCCTTGCAGATGTTGCTTTTGTGGAAGAAGTATGGAGGGAATTGCGTAGTAATGGACTACCGCCATCTGAATGCCATTAATTAGAAGGATATCTACCCGCTACCTAGGATTGATGACTCCTTACGCCCCTTAGCTGGGTTCCAATTTTTCTCCACAATGGATCTTGCCAGCAGGTAATGACAAATAGAGATTGTGTCAGATGATTGAGAGAAATGCGCGCTTATAGCAAGTGAGGGTTTATATAAACCCACTTACATGCCTCAAGGGCTGTTAAACGCTATGGCCACTTTCCAGCGGACCATGGACTGCCTGTTGGGGGACCTGAAGATGTCTTGTGTGCTGGTCTACCTGGACAATGGAACTGAATTTTCATGCACATTTGACCAGCACTTGGTCCACTTGAAGAAAGTATTTAGACGGCCATGCTCTGCTGAGATGAAGTTAAAGCTCACTAAATGTCTTTTTTTCAGACTGAGATGGAATTCATTGGTCATAAGTTCACCCACTAATAAATTTCGCCCTTACCCAACAATGTGACCGCTATCAAGAAAATGACTTGACCCAGCAATTTGCATGACATTCAGGTTTTTCTTGGCATGGTCAGGTACTAATGACAATTTATACACACTTCACTAAGCTCTCTGATCCACTAACTTACCTCCTCCATAAAGATGTTTTTTTCAATGGAAAGACTCCCAGCAGCAGTCCTTTGATGTCTTAAGAATAGCCCTGACTATAGCCCCTATTCTAGTACATCCTGAGCTTGATAAACCCTTCATTCTGTTTACTGACGCTAGCGATGTGGCTGTGGGGGCCATTCTTGTTCAACTGGACGCAAAATAAGTTGATCACCCCATAACTTACTTTAATAAGATGCTAACCTGAGTGGAACAAAATTACAGCGTAACTAAATGTGATGTCTAGATGTGTTTTTGGCCATCAAAAACTTCCATCCTTTTCTGTATGGGCGTCCTTTTACCATAGTGACGGACCATGCCTCACTATGGTAACAACAGATGAAATACTCAAACAGATGATTAGCCTAATGGGCCCTTAAGCTCCAGAACTATGACTTCTCAATAGTCCGCCGCGTAGGGATGATACATCAAAACGTCGACAGATTGTCCCAATTGCATATCCTGGTCCTATATGCTTCTGGAAGAGGACCAGATCTATGAGATCATTGCAAATCCATAAGAGTGAAGCCATGAACCTTTGATGAAGCAACAGCGCTTAGAGAAGATGGCTGCTCAGACTTGAGTCAAAAATGAATTGTTATATAAGCAATTTGGGACCTCTTGGATAGCATATGTTTGGCCTCTGATCAGACAAAATCTGCTCTGGAGGCTCATGTTGCCGTGGGGCATGGCTCAGTGAAGAAAACTCATTGATGGCTGAGAGACCAAAGCTACTGGGAAAGAATGTTTAAGGCAGTACAGGATGTTGTTGACTCATGCTCACTTGTGCTAATCAGAAGCTGCCAGATCCTCTATATCAGCATCAGGTCGTGGGCCATATAGGCCCATTTGCTATGATTAGCATCGACATCATTGGAACCCTACCTACAGCGATGTACAGTCATCATTTTATCATTATTGCAGTTGATAACTTTATGTTATGAGTTGAGGCTATCTCACTCCCCCAACTTCCCAAGTGAATGCATCCTTCTTGCTGAAGCAGGTCTTCAGTCACCACGGCAGTCCCAAGATGTTGCTAGCTAACAAAGGTACCAATTTTATTTCCAGTGTGGTCGCCAATCTTATATCACTAATGGGCACTTATCATTCTTTCATGACACCTTATCATCCAGCTACTAATGAAGCTGTTGAGTGAGCAAACAGTTCCCTAATTGCCATTATTCTCAAGATGGTTTCCTCTGATCTTTCAAGATAGAATGAATACTTACCGGCGGCCTTATTAGCATGTTACATTAGCTATCATTGGATCATTCAGATGTCACCTTTCTGAGCCTTTTATGAATGAGAACCAGTTTTTCCCTCTAGTGTGCAGCCTATACTAAAAAATTACATGACAGATACCACTGACTTAGCCATGCGAATATTAGCTGATGAATTATCTAGGCTACAAGCAATAGCCTCTAAATCCATGGTTACTATTTAACAATGGGAAGTTGATCAACGGAATGCCTGGCTGCCAATCCTGACTAAATATCAGTTAGGGGACCTCATCCTATTTTACCATCACCAGCCTTTTGACGAGTTCATAAACTTGACACTCTGTGGTCAGGTCCATATTGGGTGATCTACCATCAGGGTCCTGAATATTTAATTGCCTCTGTGAAGTCAGGTGCCATTGTAAATATAGTGCATTCTTGATTTATCTAAAATTATGTCCCTCCTTAGCAAGATTTTGAGGGGGAGCATTGTCAGGAATCATGAGAATTGAACAGACATAAGGGAGCTTCAAACATGACCCAAATTGCAGCTCAGTCATAGGGGCTTCACTGATTCAGTGAGCATTGAGACCAACTAAAATCTTAAAACCCAAAAAGGGCAAAAGGAAATTCAAACTCCAGAAGAATCTGCCTATCTTCCTAGCAAAAACACCAAGTCAGCTGGTGACGATCTTGCCATTTAAAAATTTCTGGAATCAGCTTCCCTGGCAAAAGAGAGTCAAATTTAAAGAAATCCTGTGACTCCTGCCACATCATCAAAACGGTCTCCTTACCGTACTCAATCCTAACTATCACTCCAGGCTCCCCCTAGGCGATCTCATGTATTTCAAAGGCCTATTTTATTTATAATTTTTTACTAATAAAAATACCTTCAGAATTCCTAGTTATTTTCGCTAGTGATTAAATTGCCTGATCTTTAGACTTATTGCGAGTAAGGCCAACCAGGGGATGGACACTTCCAAATGTCAACCCAAAAGAAATGAAACTTAGTAACAGGGAAGGCACCCCAGAGAAGCGATGCTATCTCTTGTTGCCAGCGGGAACGTCACTATGGGGAGGGGGAGGGAACTTGTAAAGGGGCCGTAACTACAATTGAACATGTGTGGAGGAAAGGGTCTAATTTGATGAACCAAACTGGGAACCAGGAGGAGACCAGCTGACAGTGACGCAGTGAAAGGTACCCAAACATCCACACCTGAAAATGGTCCACCAAATGGGACCAGAATCTGTGGACAGCTTCTGGGAGGGTGGGGGTGGAGCCTGCGATGGCATCCAAGACAATCGTGTGGATAGTCCACATGGCGATTGCAACCACCAGAGCTCGGAGGGAGGGTGGAAGGGGAGATACCATGGATTTAGCAAACATATCTATTGACAGACTTAAGGGATGTGTTTGATCCTGGCCAAGCAGACGTTGAACTTTGCGCCAATCACTTTAGAGGTAGGGCACTTCTCCAGGCGGTGGAACAGCGTTCCATACTGGCCACACACAACGCAGGATGAGTGTAAAGCGTTAGAGCGCTCAGCCATATGGTACACACGCCTCAGGCAGCGCCACACATGGGAACGGATTTGAGGCTGCAACAGAGGGTGGTGTGCGTATTTCCAAATAGTCTTCTGGGTCTCAATGGAATAAGGGATGTCCATCATGTCCAGGTAGTCCACCCTAGATAGGACATGGGGCCGTGTGGGGATCAAGCCATCTTGAATGGGTAACCCCTGTACCTCCTGTGTGAACTGAGGAGAGGGGCGGCCTCTCTGGGCTGTGTTTCAACTAATACGAATTCTCCACTCAGCGCTCCGCATGGAGAGGAGGATTCGTTTGTTGTGGGTTTTAGTACCGTGAGGACCTGTGGCCGATGGGTGGGAAGCCAGATATTTCATCAAGGAGTGAGGGTTTGATGGATTGTTGAGGCCCAGGGCGCGTAAGAAGTTGGAGCAGGCCACGTGGGACCAGTGTTGGGAGGGGAGCGTAGGGGCGGTGATGGCCGCAATCCAGGTGCCCAGGATCTTGGCAGCATGGGCTTTAAAGTCGAGCAGGCCCATGCAACCATGGCGACGAGGGCAAACATGACCTCAAGCCGCATTGGCAGTGGGCGGCCTGACCATAGCCACCCTTGTAGGAGGGCATACATAGATTTGAAAAAAAAACCTGGGGAGAAGGCGATTGTGTGGGCTCCAAACCAGACTTTGGAGAGGAGCAAAGAGTTGGCTAAGACAACCCTGCCAGTAAGGGAAGTAGGGTGGGCTCTGAGGGAGGCAATACGCTTCGTCACATTGTCTAAAATATGACTTTCCATTACTGCTGAGGCATACCCGCCTGCCTCCACACACACACCCAGATGGCGGACAGGCCCTATGGTAGGCCGTGGTACAAAGGGGAGCACAAGTGAGGCGGTGTGGGGTGAGCAGGGAAGGCGAGCACGTGTGTGAGCAGATGGGCTGGGCTGGGCATTGGTCGCTGGGGCCCAGCAGGTTTGATACCAACCAAGGAGGATGATTTCGGTTTTGGAAGCGTTCAGTGCAGCATTACTTACTCAGGAATAATCCTGGATGAGAGCTTCAAGCGCGCGTGCATCTTGATTATTAGACACCCCAACAACACAGTCATCTGCAAACGCCATCATCTTGACTGGGGCTTGGCCTGGTTCATGGACCCCAGTGAGGTGGGCATTCACGTTTCGAAATAGTGGGTCAAGGCTGAAGTTTTATAAAAGTGGGCTAAGGGAGTCCCCTTGCCGTAGGCCCCTTTGAGGGAGGACTACTTCCGTTAGGAAGCCAGGGCCACGCACTTCCATTGTTGCAGATTCTGTGAGCAGCATTACCCAGTTGATGAAGCGAGGGGGCAAGTGGAATTGGTGGAGGCAGGCCCTGAGGTATTCCCAGTTTACTCTATCATATGCCTTCTGTTGGTCCAAAAATACTAGTGCCCCAGAGGCTGTGGACTGGCATGCGTTAGCCACAGAGTGCACGTTGTCCCAAATTGACCTTCTGGGTATGAAACCAAATTGTTCTGGGGAGATGGTGGCAGAAGCTACAATCCCTAAACGGTTAGCCATAATTTTAGTTAAACTTTTTGTATCCATGTTAGTTAAAGAAATGGGGCGCCAGTTGGCTAGGTCTAGCTTACCCCCTTTATTGAAGAGTGTGACGGTGAAGGCCTCTTGCCCTCCTGGTAGAAGGCGCGTATCCAAAAGGCTCTGGTTAAGGGAGGCAAGCAGCAGTGGGGATATATATTTGAAGTACTTTTTATAGAACTCATATGGAATGCCATAAGGGCCTGGGCATTTCCAATTTGGTGCACTGCGGATGGCTGACCACAGTTCATTTAGAGTAATCAAATTCATTAGTTCTGGGTATCAGGAAATGGTGCAGATGTGAGTGCTATCGAGAAATTTCGCCACTTCAGCCAGCTGAATTGGATCAGATCAGTACAACTTGGAGTAATACTTTTGTATTTTAATTGCCACTTCAGCTGGCATATCTGCGCTGGAATCATCCAATCTCCGCACCTGTGTGCAGGCCACACTCTGGAGTGGTGCAAAGAATTTTTAAAAAATGCAGTGCATGTGCCGCCCTCTGTAATGTGTTTGGCCCTGTACTGAACACAAACCTGATGTTTGTGTTGCCTTTTGAGCGCGTTGAGATGGGCGGCTGCTTCTGCCCACTTCCGGCCCCAAGCAGGGCTGTGGCCTGTGGCTGGTATGTTGGACTCCAGGTGTGCCAACTCTGCCAGAGCGTGCAAGATGACAGCCAATGTAGCTCATGAGTAAAGGGAGGAGAGGTGGCAAGTGTGGTGGATGGTATCCTCTTTGAAGGCTGACCATGTGGAAATTGGGTCCACACAAAATGGTGTAATAAACTCTTCTGCAGAAGTCACTGATTCCACACAAGTGGAAAATCCTGGTGATGCAAGTTTGGGTGGGTGGAGTTTGCACCAATGCGGGGCCTTAGCCACTGTGACAAGTAAGTGGTAGGTTATTGAGACCAGCGGTGGTCAGAGAAATCAATTTTTGTTGTTTGAAAAGGGAAATGTGAGGTCAAAATTTCGCTGGCGTGAGGATAAGGTCAATGCAGGTCATGGAACTTAATTGGCCATTGTGGACGTGGGGGCGCGTCATGTTTTCAAGAAGCGGGGCTTGCCACAGCAGCGCATCTAATAACCCAAGGGTGGCCTTTAGAATGCGAAGTTCTACGTGACCCTGGGGGCGTGGGATGAGGAAGGCCAATGGTCTGTGGGTGAGTTTAGCCAACAGTTCATGTCACCAACTACAAAAGGGTCAGGGGGTAATGGAAGGGATTTGACCAATAAAAAAAATTCCTGACGCTCTCATGCACAGGTCAAAGAATATATGTTGATAATAGCATGCGCCACATCAGCCCACGAGGATGAAACAACAAGGACTCGGCCATTGAGGAAAGATTCCAACAATAAAAATTTAAAAAATTTGTTTTTCCAAACTAGCACCTTACAGTGCTCCAACCAGAAGGATAGGGAAGGGAGGAGCATGGTTTTCCAAGAGTCCTCAGAACCTCATGGACAGTGGGACTCCTGGATGGCCAGGATGTCCATGGGTAAATTTTTTTGTAAAAAACTCAGTTTCCTAGCCTGGGACAGCGAGGCCTTGATTCTGGCGATATTCAACATTTCTAAAGTGAAGGCTTCCCCCATAGCACCTTAGGTGTGAGGGGGTGGGCACCTGGGCCCACCAGCCTCCTCTGGATCCCCACAGGCCTTTACTGCTGCGTGGGTGTTTGTGGCAACACTATCAGTAGTTTTGTTAATTTTAGCAGACAGGTTCGCGTTGGCTTTTGCCTTTGCTTTTTGTTTACCCGATGTTGAACGAATTTTTTGTGGTGCAGATGAGTTTGGTGCACCAATATTTGGGTCAAAATTTTTTTCAGGTAGGTTGGAGACCAAGTCAGTTTCAATCGGGGCTTGGTTGCAAAGGTTGGGTGAGATCAAGTCACCCATCAGATCCTCAGATTGGGTGACCCATTTGGCATGGGATTCCCAATCTGATTGGTTGAAGGATTCACAAGTTGCTTTCGCCATGAAGGTTTTGATGTCCTCCTGGCGTTGGGAGTGTGGGATAGTGGAGGCAACTTTGGCCGCTTCCTTGGCTGTGGCCCTGTGGGCCTGTTTGGCCTTCTTTCGCTCTTGAGGGGAGATAGGCTTTACTAGTAAGTAGCAACCTTGTGCTCCCCATGGGAAAGCCTCTTTGGTGCTGGTGGTTGGTTCATAGTGCGCCTCCCCACTGGCCATGGCCGCCGAGGGGTGCTCTTGGAATGTGATGCCTTTTTGGTGGGGCATGCGTGTGCCTTATGGCTGAACACGTCACAGTGGGTGCAGATGGGGGGTGCGTTGTCTACGGTTACCCAGAAAGGGTGGGTGGTATGCCCTTCGATATTAATATAAGTGGAGTGCGGGATCTGGGTTAGGTCCTTCGCAATCTCCTCAATTGGAGTCAGAATTGCAATGGCTTTGCCAGTGCACAGGTGTGGCATCAGCATAAAGCGTTGCATCTCAAAGGATTGTATTTCACCATATATAATGAGACCATCTTTCAGGTGCTGCTCCAGAATGGCACACTTACTGTAGTGGGCAAAAAGTCAAATGTGAGGAAAATTTGGTTGGATTTTGTCCATCTGGTGCATTTGGTTTCAATGACCCATTGCCATTTGGGGAGGTTTAAAACTATGTGCACTGCAGCAGCTTCGTCTGCTGCCTCCTTGTTTTTGAAACTGAGGTCCAGCCAACCACGTGACATGGAGTGAGGTGCAACGTACACCGCGGTCGGGAAAAAAGTGTGCACATCCCCACAAAATTTCCCATAAAGCTGTTTGTTGGATATCCAGAAACACCTGGACTCTGTATTCCAGCAACGAGAGTGGTTGAGAGTGCGGCGTGTTGATGTACTGGTTACATTGCGCCTGCCAAGCGAGGATTTCCTGGGGAAATAGTGACCGCTGGTTTTTTACTTTTTTCTATTCTGCCAGTTTCTCCAGGGCGTTTTTGAACGTTGGAGGTCACAGGCCTACCACCTGTGCCTCTTACCTTGCTTGCCCAACTGCTCCCTGACATGGGCACAGACTAATCTCCTCTGTGAGATTATCAAACTAGATTCAGGATTGAATTGAATAAGTTGCAAAAGAGATTGCAATAAGAGAGAAAAGTTTTTTAAATTGCCTAATTTTATACAATAGATCTGGCCTGTTTGAAGCGAACAGAATAGCCTTTTCAATGAATTTCCATTGAGAGATTGCCTTAGAGACTCAGTCCCTAAGAGATTCCGCTAGAACTTTGTTTGACTAATAATTGAAAAGTCTTTAAAGGCCCTGAACTTCATAGAGGATGAAAAAGTCCTACACATCTGCATTTGCAGGTGACGTGTATCCAGAAAGTTATGAGACCTCATTGTGATAGCATGGGCTGATATACCTTTTTGGTTTATGAATTACTTTTAATCACTGATAGCCTTAGAAAAATGCTCCTAAACCAAAGATTGAATGCTTCAGATGTGCTGTACATTTTCCAACACAACTGGAGCCCCTGACCAAAGACACGGTCCCACTGAGAACGAAGGGTTGTACCCCAGTTTGGCATTGTATGTCAAGGGATCTATTAATCCATGCATACCGTTATTATATAGAATTTTGAGCTAGTGTAATTTTCCGTCAAATTGTCCTGCATGGCTGCAGCGTAACAGCGCAGGTACTGCTCAAGAATATGATTCACTCACTCCATTTGACCATCTGACTGAGGATGGTATGCAGTTGAGTGACATGGCGAAATTTTCAATACTTCCAAAAGTTCACTCCAAAGTTGCGCCATAAACTGAGACCCACAGTCACTGATGATCTCCTATAGCAACCCAAACATCAAAAACACATCACATTAAGATAAGGCAACTCTTCTGAGGTGATAGCAGATGAACAGGAAATAAGAGTACCAATTTAGTAAAGCATTCCATGACCACCATAACAGCAGTAAACCCATTGGGGCTGGGTAGCTCTACAATGAAATTTATGGACACTGAAGTCCATATACTCTCCACCTGCTGCAGGGGTGAAGGAGACCACTTTTACCTGACCTATCCAAAAAAACCCACGTGCATATCACACAATTCGCAATCCATTCCAGAAGATTTCTTAGAAGGGCTCAGCCATTTGTATATCCGCTTTACTAAATATAGATATTCCTTGTTGCTCAGATGACCCACCGGGAGGAGGGTTGTGGTGCACCTGGATAACTTTTTTGTGGAGGTGGTGCGAACCCACAGGAGTAATTGAAACTTAATGTTTCCCTCTGCCAAAGAATAGTGAGACCGTTTGTGCATCAGAAGTGCCAGCTGGTCTAATAACTCCAACCCGTCCATGCAAGCAGTCTGGGCCATTAAGACCTTTTGAAACCAATGGCACGTCCAGAGCCCAATCTGACACTGAAATTGCAGGAGGAGCAATAGCTAAGATTTCTGACGGCTTTACTGAGGTCAATTCTTGCTCATCTGCCTCTTCTGGACTCAGTGCAGGGTTTCAACTCAAAAAGTTGGGGAGAACATTCAATGCCCCTATCATAAACTCATATACAAAATTAAAACTACAGAGGTCACGATACACTTGGCCTGATAGAGAACCAACTTCTGAGGTTTCCAGAAATGCACAAGGGCCTGGTTATCTGTTTGCATGGTCACCTCATGCTGCGCGCCCACAGAAGTTACCGCTAGTGGATAAGAGACCACGCCACAGCAGCCAGATTCTTATTGTAAATGGCCCAAACTTCTTGGATGAAGCATAATTGCAGGAAAATAGGCCGCCAGGTGTTCCAACCCATCGTGTACCTGCAGCATAACCACCCCCACAGCGGAGGAAGAGGTGCTACATGTGATGAGAAATAGCTTGGTGGAGTCAGTGTGCTTGAGAATAGGGGGCACAAAAAACTTTTTCTTGATGGCTTCAAACGCCTGTTGGCACTTCTACATCCAGCAGAACAGCACATTTTTCCCTTTCAGGGGGTGCAGTGGTGTGGCCACTGTGAGAGGACAGGAGAGAATTTCTTCAGAAGATTTATGGTGCCAAAGAAGCTCTGCAACAGCTTCTGGGTTGATGAAGAAGGCCACTTAAGTATGGCCTTGAGTTTTCTGGGGGATGGCATATCAATCATATAAGCCTAAATTACCCCAAAAGGTAACATCTTCCTGGAAGGACTCACACTTAGATGGCTTGACATAAAGTTCTGACATGTGCAGTGCATCCAGAACTGCCTCCAGATCCTTTACATGTTTCTCAGGAGTGGGAGAATGAATGAGGATATTATTGTCAGACATTCAACGTGCCAAAGAAAGACTTGACTTCCATTGGGGTACTCCAATACCCACAATAAAATCCAGGGTCCGCAAGGCATCACCATTCTGATGATAAGCGAATAATAACCACATGAGGACAAATGTGGAAGGTATTGGTCTATGACATCACCCCACTATGACCAATAAGCTGATTGCTGGAAGCAATCTTTACCACGCTTCAAATATAGGGTCAAACTGTCAGGGTCAGCGGGAGGGTATTGTTCTGTGCATTTGTGTTTTTCATTCAAGTAAAACTCCTGACTCAGTTGGATATGTACCTAATAACGCGCAGCAACAATGGTCTCGTCAGGCTCAATACCAGCTGTTTTGCTTCAAGTAGCATCTTCTGAATCTTCATATCCATTTCCTCCATGATTAAGGCAAGTTGTATTAAGTAATGGGTCAATCCGCCCTCTTTGATTTATTTTTGGGCTGTACTCCCAATACTTTTGAGCGTGTACTTGAAACTGAGGGGTAGCAATCGCTTTGTTGGGTTTAATTCCACTGATGTCTCCCCAGATGCAACTGCCAAGTTACCATTTTCATTTTCTTCATAATTTGAACGGATTAATTTAACATTCTGTCATCCCATTTAGTTTGAGGTTCTCTATAGTCGTTTTGCTAACTAGGTGCATCTTGCATAGCTTGTAGGGTATACTCCTGAGGTTATCACACTAGAGGCAATAGCTGAAGTACCAATGTGTTGGCTACCATCATTAATGATACAAATGAATGTGGACCCTCCGTTGGTAAGTTTGGTTCCTTAGGGATTTCCAGGCTAGTTGAAGCTTATAAAATGTTCAAAGACATTAGGCGAAATTTATGGTTTATTGAGGATAGTACAAAATAACCCAGAATAATACAATTAGAAGAGTACTGGGTTTTTAAATTGAAGGGAATTGAGGGGTGGGGACCGGGGAACACTACTTACAACTGGAAGTGCAGATTTTCTTGAAACGCTTGACTTTTGCATCATGGATCATTTTGTACATTGTGGGTGCCTTGATTTGTAGTTCCTGTTGCTGAAAATCCTACTTCCATCAGGGTTCCAGCATGCCACTGTATCTCGCATATTCCTTATAAGATTACCTTTCCCTTTGGAGGGATCATTGCCAGATCTTTTTGTGGGCTGATGTTCCTGTTAGTAATTCAGTCCCAATCTGCCCAATAATGATCAGATTTTTCGCAGATTGTTGCAATTTTTTGTGACATAGGCTTTGGCCAAAACAAACTTCCCAGAAAAATACTCCACTTCTGCTCTTTGACTTATCGCAAAATTGAGATAAGGAGCCTTGGAAGAAACCCACCGCTTGTCAAGGGTGTTCCCCAAATCTTCTAATTTTTCTAATGGAAGGGCTTTGGAACGTTTCCCCTTCTTCTATTTGAAAGTGGTGAATCAACTGATCCAATTTTATGGGTACCACCAGGATCCTTACAATCATCAATATACGCCACCATGAGCGTGATCCTGAGGTCACCAAGCATATTGTAAATTATCTACTGGAATGTGTCTGGAGCATTTTAAGCCAAAGGGCACCACACAAAAATGAGAAATGACCCTTCTAGTCCAAATTGCTGTAATCCATTCCTGACCTTCTTCTACCCAGATCTGATTAAAGACATTCACAAGATTGAGCTTCAAAAACGCCTAAAATTTTGTGATTGCATGGCTGATTGTCTGCTCAAGGGGGAGGGGGTAGGGATTGTAAACCATAATGTTATTTAAATGGCCATAGTTGATGAAGGGCCCCAATGTAACATTGACATCTGAGCAAATACTAAAGGTGAGGCGATAAGGTATATTTTTCATAAACACCCACCCTTTCTTGAGCATATTGTCCAGTCATACTTCCAAAGCCTATTCCTCCTGTGCCATTTAGGGATACAATGTACAGTTTTTGCTGATCACAGCCACTATTAAGTGGAAAGCCAAATAATATTCAGAGTGTGACTGAAAGCAATTAGCTTTTTCTATTAAAAAATATCCTGATACGCCACCAACGCCAGGGTAAATCTGGTGGAAGTCCCACCAGGAAAGACGTGATGGAACTCTGTCCCCATTCCATTGTAAGGGTATCAATTAGGGGAAATTTCCCTCCTAATTGGGTGTTTGCAAAGGATATCGTTTTTGAATCTAAGCGAATAATCGCCTGCTGCTGCCCCACATTTACCCCAAAAAACTGGGAAGAGAAAATCTGGCACCACATCAAACTGATCAAAGAACCTGAATTGGTGTACAGAGAAAGACACAGGCTGCCAAATCTTATATGAAGCCATTGGAGTGGATGATGCACCTAGAACTGATGCCCCTGCTTCCAGGTCCAAGTCAAGATCCTGCACCAGCTTCAGACTCATAAAATTTCCAGCTACACCCGTGTCAACCAAGGCCTCAACTGACACCTAGTGTTCACCCAACAAAAAATCTAGAAGTACAAAAAATAGGAAAATTTTTATTGATAATTGCATGCAATTACGCCGGCTGGGTGATAATGATCATAGAGTTAGTCATGGAAACCAATTTGATCAAGGAATTGGCGCCAACCTTCAGCAGCACCTTCTCAAATCCATCACACTGGGATCCTGACAACAGGGGAATTAAAGGATTGAGGGGCACTCGGTCATCACAGGAGCCACCTCCCCCACCAGCGCCAGGGCAGGGCCAGGTATGATGATGGGACAATGTGATACCACAATGTCTTCCGCATTAGTATGCATACCCTGGGGACTTCACTTGGACTGGACTCTGTGCAAACGCTAATGTGCACACCAATGGTTATCCCCCACCCATTTCAAAACTGCACCAGTAGGGAATTTCTCACCAGAACCACCCACCCCACATGGCTCCTATTGAAGCGTAGCATTGATAGATGCCACCAACACCACTTGCATGGCCATGAAGCATGATTTGTGGACGTGAGGTCCAAGGCAGCGCGAAATACTGCCATGATGACACCCAATGGGACTATGAGTACAGGGGCCTGCTCACAGAAAGCTTTTTTGTTATGAATCCAGATTAGACGCTTCAGCACCCAGGAAAAAAACCAAAGAAATAGAGCCAATCGCGCTATCAGCGCCTGCACCACCAACAATACTAGCGTAATCATTGGACTGAAACCCCATCCTGGTTGGCTGAACATAGGATTCCATGAACTAATGGCGAGCATCACCTTCTATGGCATCCAACAAGGCCACGCTCCATTACGCGTCTGTCAGAGTAATTGAGGCCTCCGTATTAGCTGATAGTTGCACCTACAGATCATTGATGGCGTTCAGCACCTGATTGGCGATCTTTACAGACGGAGAGGATGATCCCACCTCCTGAGGGTGGGATGGGACTAGGGATGAAACTTTTGGGACAAAACATTTAGTGAGGAAATCCCCTACCACCATACAAGAGCACCTCATAAATGCGCCAACGGACCATATTAACAACAAAAGAATAATTAATGACTGTAAGTCCATATGATAACCCAAAATTATTGCTTCGCCTACCTCAAACAGAAGGTTGGAAATGGCAGACACCAAGGGTCAGTTGATTATGTCACAGAAATGACAGTTAAAATTGAGATTGGCCTGCCAGTTGAGGTGCTTGAGCACCCAGAAGATAACCCAGAATGCCATAGGCAGTGCCGTCCAGATGACTTGATATTAGGAGGGAAGGGAGGTGAATTGGGAGCGACGACTGCTGATCATAATAACCGCCATCCCAACTAATAGCCAAACAGTGGCCAACGAGGTGGCGGAAGATTCTGCTTTGGTAAATCTTCAGGAGCCACAGAGGGCCCAGGATTTGACAAGGTGCCACTTGCTACAGAGCGAGCGGCAAGTCATGGAACCTTGTCCAAAAGGGAAGATATTTTATCCAAAAATAATGGGACATCTAGATGCCAAAGGGCGTATAAAAAGTGGGGAGACCACCAACAGATCCTGTGTATGATAATCCCATTTGATGAGGGTGGGCAACGATGTTGTAACAATAGCCACTAGGGCCCAGTTTTGGAGCAGCCTGAGAAATATGTTTTGGGGTTGCTGAAGTAGCAAAAAAAGATTTTGTAACAAGAAAAATTGGCTCAAGAGAGAGTTTGTTTATTTTAAACAAAATTTCAAGAATCTACTGTCAACTGTACCAGTGAGGGACAGTTATCTTAAGTGCTATAAGACTTAGGTAATATTTATGGAATGCATATATTAAGGTATTACAATCTTAACTAAATTTTGGAAGAACGAAATTCAACAAATAACCTGCGCTTCAACCTTCCACTGGGCTTCTTAACTCTCACTAAAATTATGCCACCAAATTTTTCCTCCCACCATGATTCCACTTGGTGGGTTGGCAATGCTTTGTTCAGTGGGCGACTGGATGCGCCCAAGGTAAGCCCACATAGAAATGGTCCCATGGAGTACTTAAGGAATTCATCACCTTTTACTTCACCAGGGTTAGACCTCCTAATTTACCTAAATTTCCACTTTTCAGCAGAACACAACATTGTTGCTGGGGTAGGTGCTCTACCATTACTTTATGGAGAAGTACTCTTACCACTGCTTCTCCACTCACACCCCTGATCCTCTGGATCATCTCTTGCGTGTTCAGATATGGGGGAAAGGGGGCAACCTTGAGAGGGTACGTCGTTGCTCACCTCACATTCACCTCATGGGCTAGATCGCCTTGGGTTATGAGGGGGCGACACCCTTTTTGGCCTCCTCCTTGGTGCATAATGGAAATGCCTTATGTTAGAGGCACAGGGGGTGCTCCACTGGACTTACACTCCACTAGAAAAGATAGCTCTTAATCTTCTCAGGACATTGTCCCCAATTTCAGACATATGACATGCCAAGGAAATTCTTGGCTTCCATCAGGGTTACTCAATACCCACAATAGTATCTATAGTCTACATGGCATCGCCATTCAGGATTAGTGAATAGGATTCTATAGGGGGCAAATGAGGGAAGTATTTATTAATAAAATTTATTCCTGTTTGAAACACTAAGTAGAAAATAAGCAGCAATCTCGCCCATGCATCTCGCAAGGAAGAGGGGCAACATGGCATTTATGGGGGCAGATGCACCTGTGATTCTTGATAGAGCCAAAGTGCAAACTTGGGGCTGGCCTTAAGGTACACTTGATAATGGGGTGCAGTCACCTGCGGGTACTAGACTCTGATTATGCCAGTATATTATTTATTCTTTCAATTTGCTGCAGGATTTTCTATGATCTGATCTTGGATTTGGCAGATTGAACTAAAATCTTAAGTGTTTAGTTCAAAATGCAAATTGGCAAAAGTGTGCTCATGGGCAGGTGGCTGGTGCTGAAGTTCTTTGGTATGCTTGGTTTAACCCAACGAGGGATGCTAATGCCAAGGACAGTAGAAAAAAGCCATTGCCATCACCAAGAACAGCAAGTGGGGTCCCTCCATAGGTTGCAACAATTTTGTTGAAGGGGATGAATAACTTTAAACTTATAAAAATTAAGTTTCTTTTTGTAATATTATTGTATTTTTTCAGGTCATTATAAAATAAACCAGAACTCTATTATTAACAAAGTTCTGGGCATATATACTAATGTGGAAGGAGGTGGAGTGTGTCCTTCAAATATTTATGATAAGTAAGTGGCAATCAATTATTTTCAGGGGTGCAAAGGACTTTTCCAGTTTAGTTTCTTATAGTTACCATAGCTCTCTGTAGTCTTTGGAATTGGACACAATGGATGAATTGTCTGATACCTCAATTTGGGAAATTTAACGGTTTCTTGGGTGCTAAACTTTTTGTTACCCTCTCTTTCAGGGTAATCTCATCCACAAAAGGTTTCCAATTTTTACATCCACAAAACAATTAATTTGTTCACCCAGAGATTTCAATCAATTGAGCATAGTGATTACGCCCCTTTAGGATTTAGTTGCAATCCTCTGAGCTGTTTGTAAACCTTGTGGCATATGCTCTCAATATTATTCAGGTATGTCTTGACGGATTTGGTTATGATGTAGTGTGAGGGGGGGTGCTCACTAACCGGGGTTGGAGTGAACTTAGTCTAGGGGGTGGCGGCCACCCATTACACATCAAGGATGTGCCCCAAGTCCACTATCTTTTCCAGCGGTAGTGCTTGTGGGCACTAACTCCTTTTGATTGGAAGGGATGTAGCAACTCATCAGCCTGATGGCTATGGTGGGGGTTCTTACATTGCCCTTTCCTAAAAAGAATAAGGTCTACTCCCTCTTCAGGGCTTCCACCAATGCGTAGTCTTGTGCAGTGAAGGAAGTTAATGGCTGCAATACCAGTAGGCTTAGGAGGGAAAGGCGCAGATGCTTCTAGATTTTGGGCACGGAAGTCCTCAAATTAACTTGTGGCAGTCTGCACAGTCCTGAGTGAAGATCCAGATATTCTAGTACACAGGGTACCCGTTCCATGACATCTAGTATTGAATTCCCCAAAGGTCTCTCTATACATCCAAGACCTCCTCTATTTCAAAATTTGGCCCCTTTCTGTCAGTACAGATTTGACCTATGCCAGTTTTTCGCTTCTATATGGGGACAGCGTGGAAGCATGGAAGGCCATGTGAATTTTTAATTAAGTGATAGCTCCATGTAGAATGTCTCATTGAGCAAAACCTTGCTGATGGGGAATGGCCCTTCTATCTTGCACACCAGCTTCTGGAAGAGAGTTTGAGGTGGAGATCCTTTGTGCTCACCATCACAGGGTTGCCTACCTGGTAATTTAGGGATGTACAGCATTTCTGCAAGAAAATTCTTTAGCATCCTTTGCGACTTTGGTCAGCTGCTTCTGCGCCTGTTGGTGTATTTTCTTACCGTGTGTTATGAAACTGCTCGCCATTGGGATGTTGGAGCATATCAGAGGACTGATGGTATAATTGGGGTTGTAGCCCAGATTAGCGTAATTTGGTGACATCCTCATCAACAAGTGAAGGGGATTTTTGTATTCAATCTGGGCCAGCAGGAGGTCAGATGCGCAAGTGACTTAGGAATCAGTGGTTTAACAATGGAGGTACTGATTAAGTGACTGGTTGGTCCATTCCATTTGTCAATCCAACTAAGGGCGGTAATTCTAATTATTTGCAAAATGTGATCTTTAACACCTCAAATAGGCATCCCAGAACTTTAAGGTGAATTGTGACCTCTGTCACTTATCACCTCTTGCAGTACTCCAAACACGGTAAAAAGGTAAGACACAAATAACCAAGCCATGTCCTCGTTATAATTATTATCAATCAGGGGTGAATATGGCATAATTTATAAAACTGGTCTATAATAAAAAATGAACGAATCAAACCTCTGTGAGGTCGGCAGTCCCACAATAAAGTACGCAAATACTGACATTCAGGGTTCTACCGCCTGGTGGATTGGGTGCAAGAGTTCATTATGACCCATTCTGCTTGGTTCTCAATGCACGCAGAAGAGGCAGCGCTCTATCCAGTAGAGCACACACTTCAGTTACATTCCAATCATTTTATCACTTTTTCAAGTTGATGCTATTCATGATGCTGGGGTGGCCCATGGTCAACTGGGCATAATGTTATTTTATGAACTTTGGGCATAAAATCTCAGGTATCTATATTTATTTTCAGAATTATATCACCCTTTCCTTTTTGGAAGAACCATCTGGAGGGGCTTTCCCCTACTATTATCTTGAACATCAGGACCTGTCCCTCAGGGGCTATTAATTGTGCATTTTTTATGCCATCTAGGAGGGAGGTCTCAATAACATCAATTGGGTTTGTCAAGGTATTGGTCTGGGTGGGAGTTTTGAGGTCAGTGCTTGATTTTAAATGTGGGCTTGATAGGCAGGGTTTCTAAGTTTTTAAGGGTGTTTTAATTGGATTTGGACAACCATCAGATTATATTATTATCTACTTAAATTATATTTTATAACGTTTAGATGTAAGGGTTTATCAAATGTATATGGCCTCATGGGCCATGCTTAATTTGTATCTGGCGAATATTAATAGATATGCCAAAAGATTGAATCCTTGCTCCCTGTTGGTGCAACTCAATCTCAGTATTTTGATCCCTATGGCTCATTGCCTGGTTTTTGTATCATCATTATTACCGTTTTATTATTTATTTTTCCCGCACCAGTATAAAACCAGTCATTAAATAGGCTCATCACTATTCTCATTGGCTTTTTTCCAGAATATTACTTTAATAAGCTAACTATGATTATTATGGATATTAACCCAAATTTTCTGGCTTAGTAGTCATGTATTTCCCATTATGCTATTGCCCTCAAATTTCTTTAGTGCTTTTCTGCTAGTAGTAAATTGCACCAATAGAATGAGGGATGAGCTGAGCTTATCAGGAAGGAACTTCCAACGAGAGAGGAATCTGTTTTGGTTATCAGAAAGTGGAAAAGAAATACTACTTGAAGAGAAAAGATTGTTAAGTGACGTCCTGAAGCCACAGTCAGTACTTGATACTACGGTGTGCTTTCTCCCTTAAGTATAGAAAAGCTTATTTATGATAAATTAGTTTCCCTCCTTTTTTGTTCTTACAGGACACTGTCTTCATACAGTGCCTTGTTTTTGTGTTATTAAGCCTGTGATTTGAGATATGACGCCTCTGCACCAATATCAACATTTGGTGCTCACTACAGGGCAAACTATTGTTGCCATGTACCAATTCCATCCAATAAGTACTTGTACGAGTATTCCCTCTGCTACTTCATCATGACCTATGGATGCTAATGCAGCTACTCCAATGGGATAGCATAAAATAGGCCCAATACTCATCTCCATAATAAGGAAATGGGTTGTATGCTGGGCAAAACTTAAATGGTTTTACTAAATCAGACTACCCAAGTTTGAGCACTCAGATGTTTTGGATGACCCTAACTCCACCCTGATGGATTTGATCAGACCTGGAATACCCAACTTTCTCCCTTTTTTCACAGAAGAGTAATTAGCTCCTTGCATAATTAGTTCATCTTCAAGGGCAAGTGACCAAGAGTTAAAAACTACATGTTTTTCAACCACAAATTCAAACTGATGAAGTGAAGCTTACAGTGGAATGCCACCATTTTTAGGTTTTTAATCAACACCATTTTGAGCTCACCTCTTGCTGGGCTGAATTGCTGGTTTTTTCAGTATTGCAAAATATTGCGGGGAGCAATGGAACTTTGGTTGCACTTTCTACCCCAGCTTTGACAGTAGTTCACAGTGGTTTTACGCTTTCTCCTTCATCTGATGGACTGGAGGTCCTAATGAAAATGCCTCAACCTTCGTGACCTTGTACAATGGGTTACCAGGTTCCCTTTAATCCTATTAATCTACCTAAATTCTACAAAAGTGGAAATGTACATAAGTTTAATGCTTTAATTAAATTAAGTATGGGTGATGCCTATGAGCCTAATTAAGTTAGCTACGTTGATGAATTCCTTGGACTTTGTAAGTATAAATTGATAATGCTCAGACTACAAGATGATGTTATGAGTTACCATAATTCCATAGATCTACTGGCAAAATAGTTTGATGGAATGGAATGGATGACAACACGGAAAATGATGTTTTTCAACTTTTGTTTAATAAGGATGAGTCCATTAACACCTTTATGAATGGTTTTATTATAGGACTCAAGTGTCATATATAGCTAAGGTGTTATTTAATTTTGACACATAGATTGCACTTCAGCACGCCTGTAGGACCTACAAAGAGTTTTATAAAGTTTTATACCAGTGTTGAATAAGGAGAATGATATTACCAACATGGTAAATTATCTACACATTACACTACCACGTTTAAGGCGCCTAGCCCAAGTTGTTGGGAGCTTAAAGACCATTCCAATATAATTTCTTCTCTTAAAAGGTGAGTTTAATTCGTCCTTATGGCTTTTGATCTCATAATTCTGTTATTGATCGGGTTACCTGTTATTTTATAAATAAGTTGGGACATTATGCCAATACTGCTATAATCTGCATTTTAAACCCAAGGTTTCCTTAATAAATTCAGGAAAGAAAAGGAACTTAAGAGTATAAAGAGAGGAGTAGAATTGGGTTGGGACCATCTAGTACTAAAAAAAGAGAGGAGTAGAACTGGGATTTTCCTACCTTCGCCTCTTCTACAAAAAAATTTTAAAGAAGCAAAATCTTGAAACAATGTTTTGATAAAACCTTGTCCAACAAGGACGAACTGCCTTCGGACTTTTATCATTTTAATATTGGATGATATGGTAGCAGTTACTATCTGCAGGCAAAACGAACATGAGGGTGAGTTGGCGCCAGAAATAGTGTTGAAGTCTTACGTTCAACAGCTGGAACAGCAAGAGCTTCCAGTCCTCCCGGGGATATTCTTAAGGTAGAAGGGTAATGATGGCCTTAACTTTTGACTTTTTAAAAGTGGAGCTCACATTTGTGTGACAACCTAAAATAGTATTTAGGCAAGCTGACGATTTGAATGTTAGCACAGTAGATGTGGCAGATGCATCACTGCTGAATTCATATAAAGATTTTCGTAATAAGCTCAAAGTACAGCTATCATGGACAGGGGTCACTGATAGATATTGTGTCTACCAAATTAGTAAAGAAACTTGGTTTGGCGCTAGATATTGACCATTGCAAAGTTTATGGTACTGTGGGGCCTAAAAATGATTACTTTGCTGGGAGCGTATAGTACACTGCCATTGAGGTTTGGTTCAAGAGTAATATCAGCTCCTTCTATTGTGTTACCCAATCAAGGTTATAACTTTTTGTGTCAGCACCTCTTTCATAAGGACCCATGGGGTTAAGACTTATATTGAAGCCAATACTTTGGAAATACTTGGTCAACACTTCCTCTGTAGTACAATTGGAAAACTAAAGGCTTTGCGCCACAAAAACTGGTGGGTGTTAAACTCTCATATAATGATGGTATAATGCCAATGGGTTATCAAAAGATTCAGTTCCACATTTGGCAATTGCATACTCAAGTTATGGAATTCAAGGGAAATATGCTGAGGATTATCAGAATCTAACTTTTTGAGCGAGCCATCAAATTATTATGGGAACTGAGAGTACCTAGATTTTACCCAAGAGTTATATGGTAAAATATTTGAGCCATTTAGTCACTCTAATATCAAACCTGATTCCACGCTGGGATTATTCTTCCTGATCATGGTGAAGTTCATGCATTATTAGCCAACTTATATTAATATCCTATTCAAATAAAGCAGCACCAAATTGTTGCTTTTGTACATATGTTACCAGTTAATGAAGTAGAGGATATTCACGATTTTGGTACCCTTGAGGAACTGGGCCTTCCCAGTGATACTGACCATCTGTTTGTTCTTTGGTACCAAAGGAAAGCCTATCAGAGTTAACAGAAGAGAAGGACCAAACCTTGGTTCTTTTTGACAAGTATAATGTTATTTTTTACAAAGAACGATTTTAATTTGGGTTGTGTACATGGTGTGTTGTACCAAAATAATACAATAAATCATCCGCTTATTTGCCTTCATCCTATTAGGTGCTTAAAGGTGGCGGATGAAGTCAATAATGTTAAAACTAACCAGCTGGTGCAACATGGGAAGTTGTATCTCCAAGAGTCCATGGGCCTCTCAATGTTAAATAATTAAAAAGAAAGATGGTTCTAACTGAATGTAGTAGATCACAGAAAAAATAATATTACCAAAAGAGATTCTTATCCTTGACTGAAAATTGACAATGCGCTAGACTGCTTGAGCAGCGCTTAATAATTCTCCACCATAGATTTATTTCAGGTTACTGACAGATCAAGCTACCTAACGAGGAGCAGGAAAAGTGACTAATGATAACTTTTCAGGGTCTGTATAAACCCACTCATATTCCACAGGGGCTGTCAACGCCCCCATAACTTTACAACAGGCTGTGGACAGAATATTGGGCGATTTAGATATCTACCGTGTTCAATTATATTTAAATGATATAAACGTTTTTTTAGAACTTTTACAAGGCATCTGACCCATCTAGTAGTAGCATTAAGTGGCTTGTCAAAGCCAATCTGAGATTAAGCCCTGGAAGTGAATCTTCTTTCAAAAACAGCTCGAATATCTGGGGTTTGTCATTGACAAACAGGACCTATGGACCCAGCTGGAAAAATTGAAGTCATAGAATGGATGGCCTTCTGAGAAATAAGTGCGACATCCAAATGTTCCTGGGGTTGGTTAGATAATACCTCTGGCCTAGGAAAGCTTCAGCAAGTTAGATGAACCTTTATTTCACCTTCTTAAAATGGGATGAATTTTGAGTGGACAGATAAGTACCAGCTGGCCTTTGACCAGTTAAGGCTTTGCCTAACACAACTGCCAATAATTATATATCCAACTTTGAAGATCATTTATCATTAAGATGGACGCATCCCTCACCGCCATGGGATGGGGTATCCTATCTAAATGCTGATGGGGTAGAACACCTCATTGCTTATTGTAGTCAGACACCAGATGTAACACACGGGCTCTTGCAAATATGAGACAAACGAGTTGGGCAGCACCAGCCATGTCACCAACCACATGACTGATAATCCCGCTGAGAACCACCCTCTTACCCATGCGCCATTTACAAAATTCGCGATGTATTTGTGGACCAGGGTTTCAGAAATGCTATAAGCAAGCAGCATGGCCTGACCCCATGTTAGGGCCATGAATGAGGCCAATGCCTGGCCTAGCTCACTTGCTGAGCTCATTGTTCAGGTTTCCAACTGAAATAAATTTTATAGAAACTTTTAAATTAAGCAATGTAATTTTTATTTTGATTTTTGTTTTAGAAAACAAAACTGTATTTACAGTCGCCATTTCCTCTTTTTAAAGCATTTTTTGATAGTTTAAAGTATTGCTAAAACCACACTTTTCTTTCTCGTTGCAATCACTTTTGCAACCTATTCAATTCAAGACTGAATCTAGTTTTATAATCTCACAGAGGAGATTAGTCTGCGCCCATGTCAGGGAGAAGTTGGGCAAGTAAGGTAAGAGGAGCAGGTGGAAGGCCCGCGGCCTCCAACGTTCAAAAACCCCTGAAGAAACTGGCGGAATATTAATTTATTTTAAAAAACTGGCAATCACTATTTCCCTGGAGATACTTACATGGCAAGCACGATGCAACCAGTACATCAACACGCCATACTCCCAGCCACTTTCGTTGTTGGAATATAGAGTCCACGTGTTTCTGGACATCCAACAAACGGCCTTATGAGAAAAATTTTGTGAAGATGTGCACACAATTTTTCTGACCACGGTGTACGTCACACCTCACTCCATGTCATGCGGTTGGCTGGACCTAGATTTTGAAAGCAAAGAGGCAGCAGATGAGGCTGCGGCAGTACATGTAGTGGTTGACCTCCCTGAAGGGCAATGGGTCATCAAAACCAAACGCACCAGATGGACAAAATTAAACCAATCTTCCTCACGTTTGACTTTTTGTCTACTAAGGTAAAACGTGACATTTTGGAACAACACCTGAAAGATGGTCTCGCTGTATATGGCGAAATACAATCTTTCAAGATGCAACGCTTCACGCTGATGCCACACCTGTGCACCGGCAAAGCCATTGCAGTTCTGACCCCAACTGAGGAGATTGCAAAGGACCTAACCCAGATCCCGCACTCCACTTTTATTGATATTGCAGGGCATACCACCCACCCATTCCGGGTGACTGTGGACAGCGCACCCCCCATTTGCACCCACTGTGATGCGTTCAGCCATAAGGCGCATGCATGCCCCACCAAGGAGGGCGTCACACTCCAAGAGCACCCCTCAGCGGCCATGGCCAGCGGAGAGGCGCACTATGAACCAACCGCAAGCACCAAAGAGGCTTTCCCGTGGGGAGCACAAGGCTGCTACCTTCTGGTAAAGCCTATCTCCCCACAAGAGCGGAAGAAGGCCAAGTAGGCCCGCAGGGCCACGGCCAAGGAAGCGGCCAAAGCCACCACCGCTATCCCACACTCACAACGCCAGGAGGATGTGGAAACCTTTGGGGCGGAAGCAACTCGGGAATCCATCAACCAATCAGATTGGGAAGCCCATGCCAAGTGGGACACTCAATCTGAGGATCCAATGGGGGATTTGATCTCACCCAATCGTTGCACCCAAGCTCTAGTTGAAACTGACTTGGGACCCATCCCAACTGAAGATTTTTTTTTTGACCCACTCAACGGTGCACCAAACTCATCCGCACTGCAAAAAATTTGTTTGACGTTGGGAAAACAAAAAGCGAAGGCTAAAGCCAACACAACTCTTTCTACAAAAGTCAACAAAAACCCCAATAGTGTTGCTGCTAACACCTGCGCTGCTGTGAAGGCCTGTGGGGATCTAGAGGAGGCTGGTGGGCCTGGGTGCCCACCCCCTCACACCTAAGGTACAATGGGGGAAACCTTCAATTTAGGGATGTTGAACATCGCCGGACTCAAGGCCTCCCCATCCCAGGCTAGGAAACTGAGTTTAATTACAACACAATCTACCTGTGGATATCCTGGCCATCCAGGAGTCCCACTGTCCACGAGGTTCTGAGGAAGCTTGGAAAACAATGCTCCTCCCATCCCTATCCTTTTGGTCAAAGTACTGTGGGATGCTAATTCAGAAAAATAATTTTTTCAAATTTTTATCTTCAGAAACATTCCTAAATGGCCGAGTTCTCATTGTCACTTTCTTGTATGCTGATGTAGCACACGCAATCATCAACATCTATGCCCCAAATGGTGCACGCAAGCATCAGGAATTTTTCTCATTGGTCAAATTCCTCCCGCTACCCCCAGACTCTTTCCTAGTCAGTGATATGAACTGTTGGCTAAACACACCATCGGACCAGTGGCCTTCCTCACCCCACGCCCCCAGGGTCACGTAGAACTGCGCGTTCTAAAGGCCACCCTCAGGTTAATGGATGTGCTGCTGCGACATGCCCTGCTGCTTGAAAACATGACACATCCCCACGTCCACAACGGCCAACTAAGGTTTATGACCCACATCGACCTTATCCTAATGCCGGCGAAATTCCAACCCCACATCTCCCACTTCAAAACAACAAAAATGGAATTCTCTGAACATTGATTGGTCTCGCCAACCTACCACCTACCTGTCACAGCTGCTAAGGCCCCACATTGGTACAAAATCCGCCCCTCTGAGCTTGTGTCACCAGGATTTTCCATGTGGGTGGAAGCGGCAACTTTAGCAAAAAAGTTTGTTGCACCATTTTGCGCGGACCCCATTTCCACATGGGCAACTTTCAAAGATGACACCATCTGCCACTCTCGCCATCTCTCCTCCAGATGCTTACGAGCCACATCAGCGGTCATTTCATGTGCTCTGGCAGAGTTGGCACACCTGGAGTCCAACATCCCAGCTACAGGATACAGCTCTGCATGGGGCCAGAAGTGGGCAGAGGCAGCCACCCACCTCAACGCACTCAAAAGGCAACACAAACATCGGGTTTGTGTTCAGTACAGGGCCACATGCATCACAAAAGGTGAAAAGTGCACTGCACATTTCTTTAAAATTTTTTTTGCACCACTTCAGAGCGTGGCCTGCACACAGGTGCAAAGATCGGATGATTCCATTGTGGATATGCCAGCCAAAGTGGCAATTGAAACACAAATTTATTACTCTGAGTTGTATGATCCAATCCAATTCAGCTGGCTGAAGTGGCAGAATTTCTTGACTGAGCCCACATTCGCACCATTTTCTGATACCCAGAAATAATGAATTTGATTACTCTGACCAAATTATGGACAGCCATTTGCGGTGCACCAAACCAAAAATGCCCAGGCCCAGATGGTATTCCATATGAGTTCTACAAAAAGTATTCAGATATATATCCCCATTGCTTCTCGCCTCACTTAACCAAAGCCTGTTGGAAACGCGCCTCCTACCAGGAGGACATGAGGCCTTTACTGTCACACTCTTCAAGAAAGGGGTTAAGCTAGACTTAGCCAACTGGCACCTCATTTCTCTAACAAACACAGACACTAAAATTTTAACAAAAATCATGGCTAACCGTTTAGGGACTGTAGCATCTGCCACCATCTCCCCAGAACAATTCAGTTTCATACCCAGAAGGTTGATTTGGGATAACGTGCACTCTGTGGCTAATGTATGTCAATCCACAGCCTCTGGGGCACTTGTATTATTGTACCAACAGAAGGCCTATGATAGAGTAAACTGGGAATACCTCGGGGCCTGCCTCCATCAGCTCTGCTTACCCCCTCGCTTCATCAACTGGGTAATGCTGCTCACGGAATCTGCAACAATGGCAGTACATGGCCCTGGCTTCCCAACAGAAGTAGTCCGCCCTCAAAGGGGCTTGCGACAAGGGGACCCCCTCAGACCACTCTTATACAACTTCAGCCTTGACCCACTACTGCAAAATGTGAATGCCCAACTCACAGGGGTCCATGTGCCAGGCCAAGCCCCAGTCAAGATAATGGCGTTCGCAGATGATTGTGTGGTTGGGGTGTCTAATAATCAAAATGCACGCGCACTTGAAGCTCTCATCCAGGAGTATTCCCGGGTAAGCAACGCGGCACTGAATGCTTCCAAAACCGAAATCATCCTCCTTGGTCAGTTTCAGAACTGCTGGACCCCAGCAATTAGTTCCCAACCTGGCCCATCTGCTCGCCCACGTCCTCGCCCCACTCACTCAACACACACCGCCCCACTGGTGCTCCCCTTTGTGCCACGTCCTACCATAGGACCGGTACGCCATCTGGGCGTGTGGATGGAGGCAGGCGGATATGCATCAGCAGTAATGGAGTGCCATATTCTGGACAACGTGACGAAGCAAATCGCCTCTTTCAGAGCCCACCCTACTTCCCTCACTGGCAGGGTTGTTTTAGCCAACTCTATGCTCCTCTCCAAAGTCTGGTTCAGAGCCCACGCTATCCCCTTCTCCCCAAGCTTCTTCAAATCCTTGTATCCCTTGCTGCAAGGATGGTTTTGGTCAGGCTGCCCTCCACCAGTACGGCTAGAGGTCATGTTTGGCCCTCATCATCATGGTGGCATGGGCCTGCTTGACTTCAAAGCCCATGCTGACAAGATCCTGGGCACCAGGATTGCGGCCGTCACCGCCCCTACACTCCCCTCCCAACACTGGTCCCGCGAAGCCCACTCCAACTTATCCCGCGCCTTGGGCCTCAACAATCCATCAAACCCCCACTCCCTGATGAAATACCTCGCATCACACACATCAGCCACAGGTCCTCACGGGACTAAAACCCACTACAAACGAATCCTACTCTCCATGTGGAGTGCTGAGTGGAGAATTCGTATTAGTGGACATACAACCTGAAGAGGCCGCCCCTCTCCTCAGTTCACACAAGAGGTACAGGGGCTACCCATCCATGATGGCGTGATCCCCATTCGGCCCCATGTCCTATCCAGGGTGGACTACCTGGATATGATGGACATCCCTTACTCCATCGAGACCCAAAAAACTATCTGGAAATATGTACACCATCCTCTGCTGCAGCCTCAAGTCCACTCCCATGTGTGGTGCTGCCTGAGGCGGGTGTATCATACATCTGAGCGCTCTAACGCTTTACACTCATCCTGTGTCGTGTGTGGCCAGTATGGAACGCTGGTCCACTGCATTGAGAAGTGTCCTACCTCTAAAGTGATATGGCGCGAAGTTCAACGTCTGCTGGGCCAGGATCAAACACATTCCTTCAGTCTGTTAAGGGATATGTTTGCTCTATCAATGGCCTCCTCTCTTCCACCCTCCCTCCATGCTTTGGTGGTTGCAATCGCCATGTGGACCATCCACACGATTGTCTTAGATGCCGTCGCAGCTCCACCCCCACCCTCCCAGAAGCTGTCCACAGATTCCGGTCTCATTTGGTGGACCACTTTCAAGTGTGGATGTTTGGATACCTCCCACCGCGTCACCGACAGCTGGTCTCCTCCTGGTTCCCAGTCTGGTTCATCAAATCAGACCCCTTCCTCCACACGTGTTCAGTTGTGGCTACGGCCCCTCCACACGTTCCCTCACCCTCCTCATAGTGGCGTCCCCGCTGGCAACAAGAGATAGCATTGCTTCTGTGGGGTGCCTTCCCTGGTACTAAGTTTTGTCTCTTCTGAGTCATATCATAAGTGTCCGTCCCATGGTCAGCCTTCCCCGCAATAAATTTAAATAATGTATTGATAAAACCCCTAAATTTGGCTCTTGAGAAACATCCAAATTGTGGTTCAGGAAAGTCCTGTATCCCACATAACAACCATTTGGAGGATTTGGGACACCAGTCATTCAATACGCCATATCAGTTCTCATTCGTGGGTCCCCAAATCCTTACCTACAATTGCTTTATCTAAAGAATTTTCAAATTGGTCCAATTTCCCCAATTTGACCTCTGAATTCATATGCAAATTCAAACCAATATGCACAAACTTGATGTGCAGATTAGGCTGACCCAATCCATTACATCACCCCCTCACAAATCCAGAAACTTTTGGATCTTCTTGTGGCATCGCTTGCACTCCGCTGGAGTTTGCCAGGTTGCTTCCTCCACTGGATATCACTTCCATATCACCAGGAACTGCTGGCGACCCCTGACCCAGTGCTCCCTCAAAATCTGCTAGACCTCATACTCTTGGTTGTACTCCTCCCATGGATCCAGTGGCCCAGGTCGCTCTGGTCCCTGCCCTTGAAATACTCGGAGTTGAGAACTGTGAATCACCAGCTGGGCCTTTGACCCTTCCAGGAGGTCTAATTTGAACGACACCTTGTTGACAACCTGGATTACCCTATAAGGGCCTAGGAACTTCAGTCCAAGTTTATGGCTCTTCACCAGTACCGCATAATTTTTTGCCGCCACTAATACCCACTCCCCTGGAGCAAATGATGGGTCTGCCACTCTCCACCAATCCGCATATCACTTTTGTCATGCTGTGGCGCGCTCCAGGTTATTCTGCAATCTCTTCCCAATTTCAGTCATTCTTCAGGATAATTTGTCCGCCCCCTGACATACTCCACCGTTTGATCCTCCATCCAGCGTTGGATTTTATCAATGATTAGCAAATAATGGAGACATCCCTATCAATGATTGGTGGTGGTTATTATAAGTAACCTGATTGAGTTTGGTCCAAGAGAACCAATCATCCTGCCAATCTAAATGTAACATCAGAGGTATTACTCCAATATTTGGTTTACTCTTTCCGTTTGGCCATCAGATTGAGGATGTTAAGCTGAAGCCCTACACAGGCGGATCTTCAAATTACTGAGCAGGCTCAACCAAAATTTCGATGTGAATTGTGGACCACGGTCTAAGATTATTTCTGCCAGTAAGCCATGACAAGAAAAGATCTTGTCAATGAAAATCTTGCTGGTGTTGTTGGCTGAGAATTTTGAAGTACACGGTAAGAATTTGGCATATTTCATTAAATGGTCAACCACAACTATTATCGCATCCTTCCCCTGGCTCTTAGGTAATTCCGTGATAAAATCCACACTAACCAAGCCCCATGGCCTACTCGGAATTTGGAGTGGAACCAACTTACCCACTGGCTGCTTTTGTGAAGGCTTCAAATGTGCACAAACCAGGAATTCCGCTACATATTTTTTTATCCTTTTGCAGGCCAGCCCACGAATATTTCCGCCACACCAGGTCAATCATCTTCACCACCCCCAGATGTCCCACCAACGGATGGTGTGCGATGCCTGCAGCACTTCCCACTTCAGTGATGGGTTTGGAACCCATACCCATGAGTTGTGACATAGAACTCCATTTTTCTTTCTGTATGTCTGATGATGGCTATGCTGCTGACCTTAAGCCATTTCCTCCCATAATGCTTTCTGGATAGCATCCTCCTCTGCTTACTTCAATTCTCCCTTTCCAACTCATCCTCCTCACTTACCATCATTGTGAATTGGTATTCCCAGAACATGGTCACCATGTTGTATTTTTCTAACTCAGAATTCTCATATGCCAGCCCCGCATCCTGACGCAACCAATCTGCTATGGTGTTAGTCACTCTCAGATGGTATTCTACTCAAAAGTCAAACTGAGCCAGCTCCACATGCCAACAGGCTTGGCGCTGACTCATTTTCTTGAAGCACAGTAGTATTCCAACACCCAATGATCAGTACATACTACAAAAGAGTGATGAGCGTACAACAAGTGGTGCTGCCACTCCTGCAGCGCCGCAACCACCAACAGAAGCTCCTTGTCATATATCAGGTAATTTGTTTCCACCAGAAAAATTTTCCAGCTAAAATAATACACTGGGTGTTTTAACCCATCTCCCCCTTCTGTAGGAGTACCGCTCCTATGGCGAACTTTCTTGCATCCATTTTGACCACGTAAGGTTTTCCCAGATTGGTGTGGGACAGGACTGGCGCTGAGATGAGCTTTTCTTTTAATAAATTGAACGCCCGCTTCTCTTCCTCCCCCCATAAAAATGGTACATTCCACGTTAATAGTGTAAGTGGCAAGCAATCTTTTAAGGTCTTTGATGAACTGCCAGAGAAAATTTATGGTCCCTAAAAACTTCAAACACCTGTCTGATCCGTTGGTGCCTTCCAGGCGCATACCGCCTGAATATTATTCAGGCATATTTATAAGCCTCTTCCAAATACCACATTCCCCAGGAACTTGATTGACGCGTGATTAAACTCACCTTTTGAAGGTTTTAACCATAACCCCACCCCAGCTAACGCCTTTAGGACTTCTCGAACATCCCATACATGAGCCTCCTTGGAATGTGAAAACACCAGGATGTCATCCATATAAGCGATACAGCATCGGCTGATTAATGGGCTGAGTACCTGGTTGATCACTTGTTGGAAGACTGCCGGGGAATTGCGCAGCCCATGCATTACTCAGTATTGAAACATTCCAAGGTGGCACTTGAATGCCGTGTACCTTTGATGCTCCAGCCTCACAGGCACGTGGTTGAATGCATCATCAAAATTGAGCTTGGTAAAGATGTTGCATCCTATGACCATTGGTAGAATATTTTCCATAAGTGGCATTGGGTAAGGATCTGCCTTATGCACTAGCATCACTGGAGATACCACAGCAGATTTTGATAGCTCAATAAAGCCTTTGCTCAACATGGAATGTACGTGATCCTCTAATGCAGCTTTGGCTCATTCATTCAGTGGGTACACTGGGCATCCGTGGGGAAGCTCTGACCCTTCTATGAAATGGAAAGAAAATGCAAATGGACCAGTGGGGGAAACAGTGAATTCCTTTTTGGACCAAAGACCCCCACAAAGTCTTGGTATTCCGCAGTTAAGCCCTCCTCCTGCATAGACCCCAGAGTTTGAGGCCCCACTAAATTCTGGTCACCCACCAGCAACCTCCACCTCATTGGTGGACCCCTTCTTGGGTACAAGGTTATGGTACTGGAAGGCATATCGATCTGTGGTTTGAACTGATGTCACCACCGCATCCCAAACACTACAGGATGGATCTAGTTCTCAATTGCGCAAAACTGCATCCAAAACCCAAATGGGGCTTTCTGTACTCTCACTGAAGGGCTTACATGCCACGATGGCGCCCTTCATGTGGCATCAGCAAAAACTACCACCAGTCCTTCCCGCACCTGCAACTTCAAATGCTCCGCTAGTGCCAGTTTGATATAATTTTCTTCTGCCCTGGTATCAATTAGGGCCATGGCCCTCTCCATTCCCCCATCCGCGTGCATCTCTATGATGATAAACAGATGAGAATAAAGCAGAAGTAGGCGATTTATTTTTAGATGAGTCTTTCACTTGCAAATTGGATGATGGAGGTCTCAGAATATAGCCTGGGCGCCCACCCCCTTGAACATTTCCCATGTTTCTTGGGGCCGGGTGCCACCCCCCTTGACTGGAATGGCTGCTTACTGGAGACTGTCCCTTCCCTGGCAACATTGACTCCTCCCACCACTCCCATGCCAATGATAGTTGTTTCTCAACTTGAATTGCTAAAGCTACTTCCTTCCCGCCGTGGCTTGGACCTTTGCTGCTGCCAAGGCTGCCAAAAATCCGGTTGCAACCCCTGGTGGAACATTTGTGAGGATTGGGAATCCGTGACCTGTGCTGCTTTCACCAGTGGATGGAAGACCTGCACATACTCCTCTACTGAGCTACGGCCCTGGCTGACCATTAATAATGCTGACCAGGCCTCATCTTTGGCTTCGTCCAGACATGCCGCCCAAGTTGACCATCTCTACACACTCCTCCATCAAACTAGGCAAGCTCTCCTGTTCCTTGATGAGTTCTTAAACCATCCTTCCAGTTCTGGAGGTAAGGCATCCACCACCTGGTCAATTTGGAGCATGAGAGGGGATCCCCCCATTGCTTTTGCCAACTGCGCCTGGAAGTGGACCCGCGCTATTACCTGGTAAAGTTTTTTCAGCGCTTCCCTGGATAACGCCACATGGCTGGTGGTAGATTTAGGTTTTGCTTGAATCATTATAGTTTGCTGAGCAGACGCCCCCCACAATTGTCCTATTTCACGCAGCAAAAATGCCAATGAAAACCCCACCATAACCACAGTCAAGACATGTCAGTTCCATTCTTCTTCAATGGCAACCACTGCTTCTTCCTGGGCCCCCACAAAATGGATAGGAATGTATTTGAGTTTCATTTTATGTAACTCACAGGCTCTTGCCAATATGAGACAAACTAGTTGGGCAGCACCAGCCATGTAACCAACCACATGACTGATAATCCCTCTGAGAACCACCCTCTTACCCATGTGCCATTTCCAGAATTTGTGACATATTTGTGGACCAGGGTTCCAGCAAGGCTACAAGCAAGCAGCATGGCCTGACCCCATGTTAGGGCCACGAATGAGGCCAATGCCTGGCCTAGCTCACTTGCTGAGCTCATTGTTTGGGTTTCTGACTGAAATAAATTTTAAATAAAACTTTAAATTAAGCAATGTGATTTTTATTTTGATTTTTGTTTTTTAGAAAACAAAACTGTATTTACAGTTACCATTTCCTCTTTTTAAAGCATTTTTTGATAGTTTAAAGTATTGCTAAAACCCCTAAATTTGGCTCTTGAGAAACATCCAAATTGTGGTTCAGGAAAGTCTCATATCCCACATAATAACCATTCAGAGGATTTGGGACACGGTTGTTCAATACGCCAGATCAGTCCTCATTTGTGGGTCATCAAATCCTTACCTATAATCTCTTTATCTAAAGAATTTTCAAATTGGTCCAATTTCCCCAATTTGACCTCTGAATTCATACGCAAATTCAAATTAATATTCACAAGGTTGATGTGCAGATCAGGCTGACCCCAATCTGTCACACCAGATATACACAAATGGAATTATACCATTACAGAAAAAGAGTGTTTAGCTGTAATTAAACTTGCAAACAAACTTAGGTGGATGTTCATTGTTCATTTTAATATGGCAACCAACCATGAATCTCTTCACGGTTACAAAACCTAGAGGAACCAGAAAGACATTTATATTGATGGGCTTTAAAATTACAAGCTTACAATTTTTTAGTATTACACCATCATAGCGTTAAGTATTTGAAAAGAGGACATACTCTCCCAATTGCCCACCGTAGCCTTACTGGCCAATAATACTGATGTGATGTTTTATAAAAATGGTAATCTAGAAGTATGATAATGAACATGAAGAGGCTCAGCGCAAATTGGAGAAGCCAAGACTGAATATTGTTATTAAAGATGGAAAACTTTAATAAATAATGATGAACAATTCATCATGTATATTCAGCCCACTGATAAGACTGACTTAATTATCATGACTCATAAGGCGATGGGGCACAGAAACTTAAGAAAATTCTTGAACAGTTAAGGTCAAGTTATTATTGAATGCTATGGCTTTAGATATCTATGAAACTCTCAGCTATTGAAAGAAATGCCAAGCTGAAGAGCTTAACCAGAAGGTCACTTCATACCAATTAATAAAACCTAATGTTTCCTGGCACACTGTATCTCTTGATGTTGTGGCCCTTGTCCAATACCTGCGGCCAATTCATAGTATAACATGATGGCCATTGATCACCTTAATAAATAGGTGGAGGATAAAGGGGTAAAGAACCTGGGTGTCATGACCACAACTAAATTTAAGTTAGAACATATAATTTATTGTATGGTTGCCCCAATTTATTCTGACAGATAATTGGACTAACTTTTTGCTCCAAATAATTATTAAACTCAAGGAGTTGATGGGTATACTAGGGATATTGTCTATGCCTTATCACCCTAAGACCAATGGCACTGTTGATAGAATGAATAATAATCTTGTAGTTTTTTTTTAAAAGTTGGTGTTAGGATTCGCCCAAGTAGTTGTGAAGCATCAACCTTGGTCTTTCAATACAGTTAATTACTAGGAAATTTATGCCTATATCTATCTATTTAGCAATCAATATATTATCTGGTCTAAGGCCCAAAACTAATCATAAATTACAAAGAATCGAATGGGTATTAACGTCAAATTCACAGGTGAACAAATTCATTTGAATCTCCCCATTAATGCTCCACTGGCCGATGAAGATAGGGAAGAATACCCAAACCAACATAATATCATCTTAATATTAGGTCAAAGTTATATTCCGTGTTTAACTCCTCTATTCACTCTTAACCCCCTTATGACACATTATACTTTACCACCTTTTGGCTTCCTAATAGCAGATAATGAAACCACCTAACTGTGATATCATAATTGCTCTCAGTTTATCCTTCTATTGAATCCTGACCTATTATAGCTCTGAACATGGACTGTGACATTATTTTCTACATTCCCAAATCTACTTCTACCTTCACACATGGTATATGCCTATATTTCATCATCTGGAATATCCCCACCAAATTTTTTTTCTATTCTGGTACTATCTAAAGTACCATTTGATATTAATAAAGTTACGCTTGATCCAATACATCTTTTATTGTTTAATTTTGCCTAGTTTTAACTAGATATTTCCTGCACATTACGCAGAGATTTTTTCTGTTTGATTAGCAGAAATTTTCCTTGGCAATGACTTTTTCCACCAAGAGATTGCCTAGATCCAACTAGAGATTCTTGCCTGTTCACGTGAACAGAGATTGCCTTGATGAAGCCAATTCCATCAAGGGATTGAACTGGAGAGAGAAAGTCTCTTAGGAGATTCCGCTGGTGCTACTCACAACCTTTAATCATGTAGCCTTCAAAGAACTTGGCCTTAAAATTCAACAAACCCAAAAAGTTGGATACAGGCAAAGCATTTTATTGAAACCTATTCTTACCTTCCTCCATGTTTTCATATACAAAGCTATTCACTCCACCACGGGAACTCACCATCCAAGTTATTATATGAAGATAGAGTGATACCACCATTTTTATACTCATGCCTTTTTTTAGCACTAGTCGTGCCCAACCCAAAATGGGGAGCTGCCATACAACTTTATCTGTAAATGGGCCAAACAAAGGGATTACAACTAATAAAAAATTTCATAATATGGCACCTCAGCTAACAGCCTAGGAAGCCATATCAGAAGGTGATGAAGCTTTAGGGAAACTTTTTTCTGGCACCCGCTTTAGCTAGCGACCATGGTGGACAGCATTGGGGTGGGAGCATCAGCGACATGGAGCATAAGTAAGTTTAGTTGTGGGTTTTCTTTGTTTATGAGGCCAACGGTATCAATCGCCTCAATGTATTGAGCAAGTTGATGCTCAGCAAAAGTGATGAGAGCCAGCACACAAGTGAAAAATTGATGTGCCGATGGTTTTGGGATAAGCAGGGTTAAAAAGAGAAGTTTTTGCTGCATCAATGCAAGCACAGCTCGCACCAAAAGCGAGCTCCTCAATTTCATAGTTTGCATCTTTCTCAAAATCATGAGGTAAATTTGGGGTAGGGATGCCCTCAATAAGGGCTCCATCGCCGCATGAAGTTTATGGAGAAGTAGGGTGTTGTCAGGGGCAGCTGCAGCCTCATTTGCCATTTTGTTAATATTTTTTAAATTAGGAAACTGTTTTGAGGGCAAAAAGTATGGGCCATAATTTTGGAGGATCAACGAAAATTCCCCCAAAGTGAAATCTGGCTTGACATGGTAAAGCTGTTCAGTCTCATCAATCCATTTGAGAGCCTCAAATGGTTTGGATTCAGCCAACAATGGGCCAGCCACTGGAATTGGGGCAGTGGCATAAGCTGATTAGCCACGTGCTGTTGACCATGGCATCTCAGATGAAACTGTTTCAGCCATTAATTCAGGATTCTGTAACCCAGTCAAATTGTCAGAATATTTTAAATTTTTAAATTTTAATTAGCTGCCATATTATAAATGGTGCAAGAATTTGCTGAGGTTGAGGGGCTGGAGGATAGAGACCCATTATAAAAATTGAGCCAAACCACCACCAACTGACGTCTGAGGGAGGAGTGGCAGAAGCGGCGGAGGTGGAAGCCATAGGGCACTTGTGCTTTGAATGATCAATCTCAAGGCACAAGGGGAAAATGGCACAGCCGTTCTTGACAGACACCCATAATGGGTGATCAGGGGCGGATCTGATCACCGTGTGAGGGGTAATCATGAGGTGAGTGTCACAATGAAATGGGCAGATCATTACAAAGGTGCACATCCCTGCCAAATGACCCTCCATTTGGAACCACAAATTTCAACATGTGGTCTGCGCCATAAATGGCCAAACCATCCATGAGTTCATGGTGGAGGTGTTCGGTGGAAAGGTGGGAGGGCAACCTGGCGAACTGGACCATCAAAAGTGGCCTCATCTGGAAGCCAGGTTTGAATGGTTGGGAGGAGGATTTTTTTATAAATTAATTGCAGCTTAGATGCTGCATTTGAATCAGCCTCAGAACGGAAACTGAGGTCAAAATACCCCTTAAAGGGGCGGAAAATAATAAAGCTGGTGGTTTTAAACACTGCCATGGCCATCTCGATGATAGCTGCACTTGCTTATGGGAAAAGTTTCCCATATTTGACCTGGAGGCCAAAATGCAAATTTCTCCATGGGAGCACCAAAGGGCTCCAGAGCAGCGCCTGGGAGCTTGCAAGCTGATGGGCCAAGTCCTGAGGGGGGACATAACGCCCAGTAGCATTAGGTGGGCTAGCAGTGCCAGCCTGGGCATGCTTCAGTGGTGGCCAAAAGATGCCAAATGGCAGCGCACCACCACCCCAAGCTGGGGCAGCAGGCGTTGATGACATTGACATTGGTAAGCTTTGGCTTAATAGAGCGGTCATTTTTTTGTATTTTTAAATAAAATCTATAATTTTCTTTGGTTTAGTTATTAAAGTGAAAGAGATAATTTTTTTGTTATACTCATGTCTTAAAGAAGAAAGCTTAAGATCCAAATTTACTTGGGAAAATATTGGCTGTTACTTCAATTGCAAAGTTCCACATATTACAACACACTGGCTCAAATAGTTAATTGTATAAAATTAAATAACTGTGTTGATATGGATTTTAAAGATCATCCCATTTTGACTTGGAATTTGGATTCTAGATCCTGAGTTGAAATGTCTGGTGCATTTCAGCTGAGGTTGCTCAGCATCAGGGTTGTGCCCTCTCCTGAGCCATACTGTAGGCTCTTTTGAGCCTACAGTATGGCTGGGGAGGGCTCTCTGAAGGGCGACCTTAAAAGGTCAAGCTTATGCCATTCCAGATCTCAGTTCAGAATTTTGACTCTCATGGCTTTTTAGACACATGACTTACCTGGAATGTTGGGGCACAACAAATTTTTGTCACCTGAACAAATTCTTGAGCTTCTAAAACATTTGCCCTCCATCAGTTGCTCTTTCTTTTCTTGTTGCACTTGTGACGCCAGAGAAATGCTGGAATCACCTCGCTCACTTTTTCTCATGTTAGATAAAATAAAAAGTTACTTTTGGGGCTTGCATCTTTGCTTACCTAAAATTTTTTTGTTTGAGATTTTCCTATATATTAGAGGTTAAGATAAGTTGGTATTATCCAACTCTAACAGCTTACCTCAGTGGTCCAAATTTGTGTTGGACCTGTTTCAGCGTCAATTTACTCCGCCAAATGTAAGGCATCTGGAAAATGGAAATCTGGTTAGTACGTTCATTACAATAGCAAGGACTTTCGGACCTTACCCACTTTTGACATAAGGGGATTGGTATGGCACTATGATAATCATGGCTTAGGAAGGACTAGTAAGTTAGAGCACATTTTAAAAAATCCTTTTAAGGTTATAGAGAAGACCCTTATGGATTTCTACCCTCTAAAAACCCACTAAGACTACCTTATAAATTGCGTACATGAAAAGTTCATTAAGAAGTACCATCCGCCCTTCAGCCTTAAGGCCACAGGCTCTCAATAATTTATTGGAACCCCACTCATCTTGTACCCTGATGTTTGGTCAAGTGGGGGAAATGTTTTAATTGGTCTGAACAGCCATCAGTATATATTATTTTGTGATTTATCTGGGGAAGGTCGACCAGGGGACAAGAACTTTCAATATAGTGAGGATAAGCTAATGCAATTTGAAAATTAAAAGACACCCCAGAGGGTTTAAGGCCCCTCTTGTTGTCTCCAGGATCATCAAGTTTAGGACAGTAGGGGGTTATGCTGGCTTATTCTTGGATGCAGCATGAGTGAAGGAAATAATCAATCTTTAGGAACCATATGGGGAACCATGTATTGATTGTCCTTCTGTTATGTGGGGTCATGTTTTCATACAACTATGCTTGGAAATGTTCCGTTATATGGCAGTGGAAACGATTGATGGTTTTTATATTGTAGGCGTTGCTCCTATAAACGATTCCAGTACTATCGTATGGATTGTCCATAGTGGTATTGCTACTATTAATGCCCGGAGGGATGGGTGGATAGGTGAGTCCACGTTTAGAGCGGACATGTTCCTAGCTAGGCTGAATGGTTGTCCATTTTCTTGGCGGAAAGGGAAAATAAACTCTTTTCAAAGCCACTGATGTTGGGCATTGTTCTAAACAGTGCACTAGGCTTCCATACTGACCACATATTGTACATGAGGAATGGGTAGAATTTGACCATTCTGCTGTGAGGTATGCTCTCCTCATGCATCTTAACACATGTGCTCTTATCATGGGTTGAATGTAAGGAGAGTGTCTATAACTCTCCTGTTTTTAGCGTGGTGGTTCACGGTGCACAAAGCCAACGCAAGGAAACTAGCCGTTAATAATAAAGCTACTATTGCCCATCTGAGGGTGCTGGAGCAATAATAACTCAAGCAAAGAAATATGACAAGTAACCAGCCAAAAACTTTGCGGTGCACATGGAGAGAAGGGGTAAACGACCCAGGTTGGAGGATACTTGGATGAACCAACGGTGCTTGAGGTGATAATCTTACTGTGGCCAAAAGGGCAGGGTTAAAGGAGCGTGAGACCTCCTTGAAGGGGTCCATGCACAGGATCGTTCAGAATAACATTTTAAACCGGGGAAAAACGGGGAATTTTTATTTGGGAAGTCAACCAACAAGGAATTTTGGTTGGGAAAACATAATTAAACAACATCAGGGGAATAGGGGGTTTGCTGCAGTGGGCCAAGCACCAACCCACCAATAGGCCAATGCTACCATCTGAATTGGTCAAATATGCCGAAACTGACTTCACTCAAGTGATTGATTGAAGTTGGATTGGCCTGAACGCATTATTTTGTAAATAAAAAGGGTTTAAAACCCCGTTCCTCAATGAACTGAATGGAACCATCCACGTTAATTTGGTAGATCGTTCATTTTAATGCCTGGACCAACATAAGGGGCTGAGCATTTGGCACCCCACTAGTACCAACCTGGGCATCTTTTTCCTGTACCCAGAGTTGGTCTAGGGTATGCCTAAGGTCAGGGAAGGCCTGTAGTTTCACCTTCTGGGCCTCCTGGCGCCCAGCCTTATCCTTAAGGTCGGTCGCGCTATGATGTCATCTACACATGACATTGAAGTAGAGGGTGATGTGTGTATCTCCATACTCTTCTTTGGGTCTCCAGGTTGTATGATATATCCATATGGTCCAGGTAATCGATCCTGGCTATGGTACTCGGATTTCTGCATATTATATTATCTGTGACTATTTGGCAACTAATTTCCTGTCTGTGAGTTAGCCTTGGGCGTCCTTGGTAACTGGTTTGGCCACATATGTGGATATTCCACGTTGCTCTTCTCATGGCTAGAGTATTCATTTGAAATGTGCAGGAGTGCTATGTGGTCCTGCAGCTGTAGGATGGGATGCCAGATACCGGATTGATGTGTCTGGGTGATCTGGGTTTCTTAATTGGGAGCTCATGTAAAGTTATATCTTGCTGTTATGACCTAGTGTATATCTGAAAGATCTGGGATAGTCACTTGAGCTATCCAGGATCCTAGTATATGGGTCACTTGCTCTACATAATTAGTAAGCACCATACCTCCTTTCCTTCTAAGGCCAAATAGGCTTCTGAGGCGTACAGGGGGGTTGTGGTTGGACCAGATCCATCCTTGTAATAAAGTGTGAATTGTATAAAAGAAGGCCGGTGATAAAGCAATTGCATGGGCTGTAAACCATATGATTTATAGAATCTTAGAGTTGGCTACCATATTCCTTCCTGTTAGACCTGTTTAATGTCCATGTAAGGAGGCAATGCGTTTTGTTATTTTATTTAGAAGTTGAGTTTTCATCATGGAATTGGCGTAACATCCTGCTTCTAACCATACCATCAAGTGATGGATAGGTCCAGATGATGGCTTGGTGATGAAGGGAAGTTTCAGTGGGGTTATTGCTGATTTTTGCCTCCTATGTCTGGTGAGGAGCCTTGATGTTATATTAGTTTGTTTCCCCAGGGTAGATGGCGTCCAATGGGTCTGATATTTCCCCAGGAGCATGATTTCCGTTTTCTCAGTGTTAAGTGATGCGTTGCTTATGGCTGATTAATCTTGTATTAACTTCTCAATTCTGCAAGCATCCTGGTTGTTGGATATTCCCACCACACAGTCATCATTGAAGGCCATCATTTTGACTGGTAGTTGCCCTTGAAATTGATTCCTTTAAGAAGTGTATTTGTATTCCAGATTAGATGATTCAAAATAAAAATTGTAAAGTAGAGGGCTTAAAGGGTCTCCTTGTTTGAGTCCTTTCTGTGGGATGACTAGGTTACTTAAGAAGCCTGCTCCACGTACAGCCATGGTGGCTGATTCTGTGAACAGCATCACCCAGTTTATGAATCTATTTGGGAGTTTAAATTTTTGAAGGAAAGCCCTGAGATAGGTCCAGTTCACCCTGTCGTATGCCTTCTGTTGGTCCAAGAAGATAAGCGCTCCAGAGGTTTTGGACTGGCAGACATTTGCAACTGTGTGGATGTTGTCCTATATGGATCTTCTTGGAACAAATCCATATTGTGATGGGGATAGCGCGTCATTTGCAATTTCTCCTAGTCGTTTAGCCATAATTTTTGTGAAAGTTATTGTATCTGTGTTGGTTAGGGAGATTGGGCACCAGTTGGATAGGTTTACTCTGCCTCCTTTTTTGAACAAAGTGACAGTGTAAGCTTCTTTGCCTCCAGGTAAGAGGCATGTTTCCATAATACACTTATTTATGATAGCTAAAAGGATTTTAGAAATGTCAATAAAATATGTTATATAAAATTCATAAAGAATCCCATCAGGTCCAGGGCATTTCCCTATTGGTGCACCGCGTACTACTTCCCATAATTCCTCACGCAATATTAGGTTGATTAAATTATTGTTTTATGCAGCGGTGTCAATATGTGCACTTGCAAGGAATTCTTTAATTTTTTTCTGGTTTGACCATTTCAGATTTATAAAAAATCGTATAAAACCTGTGCACTTTGGTTGCAACTTCTTTGGGTGTTTCCACTATGGAATTGTCCATTCATTGGACTTGTGTGCAAGATATCATATTTTTCTGGGCATGGAATTGAAGGAAAAAATAGCTCAAGCAAATTTCTACATCTTTTATGTTTTTTGCTCTGTATTAAACCCCAACTCAGTGTTGGTGTTCGCATATCAGGGTGTTTAGCCAAGCAGAAACCTCCATCCATCTGCAACCCCATCCAGGGCTGTACCCTATGTGTGGGACATTGTTTTCTAGGTAATTGATTTTTTTTCAAGGTGTGCTTGATAATGGCTGAAGCTGCCATGTATCTTCTAGACGTTGTGTGTTTGATTTGTTGGGTTGTTGATTTTTAATTTTTCCCAGGTCGTTAGTGGGTCTGAGCAGAAAGGTGTTTAAAATCCTGGGTTGAGGATATTTCCTCCATCCAGAATTAAAATTCTGAGTCGGCTAAACTTTCTGAGCATATTATGCACTACCTGGGTGCTTGGGTAGTTGGTTCCGCTGGTTTGTAGGACATCAAAACTAGCCAATGGTTGGAGAATTCGATTTTTGTAGTTTTTGAATTTTTGAATTTGGTGACAGAGAATTATGTGGTCAAGTATCAGGTCTATCTGTGACATAGAGATAAGTGCACCGTTGTGTACATGTGGGCGTGTCATGTTTTGTAGTAAGGGTGACCTTTTTGGTAGTGGATCATATAGTCCCAGAGTGGCCTTTAGTACGCAAAGTTCCACTTGCCCTTGTGGTATCTCCGTTGTGTATGGCCATCAGTCAGTATCTGAGTTAATCCAGCAGTTCAAGTCTTTGATAAAAGTGTTTTCTGAAAGATATAGTTGTGTTAGAGCTTTTAAAAACTCTTGTCAGTCTGGTGCACAGTTTGGTGCATACACACTGGCTATTGTGTGCACTTTGGTGTGCCATGAGAAGGTTACAGCTAGTATGCGGCCATCCAGGAATGAATTTTATTGATAAATTTATGGTTTTAGTTCGCGCATACTATCACCCCACAGTGTTCAACCAAAACGATATTGTTGGGAGGAGCATGTTTTCCCATGCCTCCTCCTCTCCCTGTGGACGGTGGGTTTCTTGCACCGCCAGGATATCCACAGGTGGGTTTTGTAGGAGACTCAACTTCTTGGCCTGGGATGTTAAGGCCTTGAGTCCCACTATGTTCAGCGGCCCTATCTCTACTGAGATGCCCAATGCGCCTCAGGAGCGGTTAGCAGGGCCCCCCAGCCCTACTCCTTTGCTCACATTACTCTCAATTGCACCTTTGCTGCAGAGAGCATAATCGTGAGTAGGAGTTGGGGTATATTCTGCCCCTTTCGTTGCTGCTGTTTTTGCTCCTCTCTTGCCTTTGCTGGTTTTCAATTTATCATTATGGTGCACTTATGTGCTCTTATTGGCCGCATTATTTTCTTGCGCATTCCATTGTTGATTTTCATTCCCTATTGGGTTATGATCCACAATTTTGGGGTTGTGCTGAACCCCTGTTTTGCCACATTTGTTTCCAAATTAGGCTCCACCAATTTCAATTTGTTTGGATTGTGTGTTTGGTTTTCCTTGGGATTTGGTTGGTTCATTGATTTGAATTAATTCATGTCTTCCTGGATCTGTTCTGGTGATATGGATGATTCTGCTGAGGCCTTTGCCTTGGCCGTAGCCAGCTTGCAAGCTTGTTTGGCCATTTTTGTTCTTTTGGGTAAATTGGGTCAAATATTTTATATTGCCCGTGTTCTCCCCAGTTGAATGCTTGTGTGGTATCTTTGATTTTATCATACTCTGAGTCATCTTCGCCCATTTCCTCCTCACAGAATTCTATTTCTCTCAGGCCTTCTTTTATACCAAAAATGACTCTTGTGCTCAAAGGCCTGGCAGTGGTTGCCTATAGGGTGCGCTCTCTACTGTTGCATGGAACAGTTGGGATTTTTTCCCATCAAAAGTGAAGGATGAAATGTGGGTGATTTTTGTGATATACTCCACTACCTCCTGGTATGGGGAAATAATTGTGATTGCCTTCTCAGTGCTAAGGGTAGCATTAACTGGAATCTTTTCATCTTGAATTGTTAAATTCTCCGTAGGCTTCTAAGCCTTCATGGAGATGTTGTTCAACTACTGTGCGCGCCAGTGTAGTCAGAAGGTAATCAAAATTATAAAAATATCTTTTGACTCTTTCCAATGTGTGCGTTTGATCAATACCAAATGATGACTTTCAGGAAGATTGAGTACCACTCTGACCTTTGCTGCTTCATTTGCTTCATCCACGGTTTTAAACCAAGGTCTACCCAACCTTTGCAGATAGTATGGGTTGTTAAGTACACCGCGTGTGGGAAAAATTTAGTTTGGACTTCGCCAAAATTTTCCCACATTGTTGGTGTTTCTACACCCAGGAAACTCGTAACCTTTGTTCCACCAACAACAGTGGTCATGAGTGGGATACTTCCATGTAACTGCAGTATTTTACCAAAAAATTCATGAAGCACTCAGGGTGCACCACCTCAGGTTTTTTGTTTTTATTAAATTTTCATTTGTACCTATGCACTTGGTACCTTTGGGCAGTGCAGGTCCAGGTTCACTGCCCTTTACCACGTTCGCCCAACTCTTTACTTTATTACTCATACTCATCTCACCTAGTATAGATTTTAAAATTGTACTGTTTGTATCAAATTGTATTACTAAAAGTGATAGTTGTCAGAAAGAAAAGCCATCAGTTTATATTATTATCTACTTAAATTAATTTTAAATTTGAAATTTTAAATTTATTGTGGGGAAGGCCGACCATGGGATGGACACTTCCAAATATGACTCAGACGAGACAAAACTTAGTACCAGGTGAGGCACCCCAGAGAAGCGATGCTATCTCTTGTTGCCAGCGGGAACGCCACTTATGGGAAGGGGGAGGGAACGTGTGTAGGGGGCGTAGCCACTATTGAGCACGTGTGGAGGAAGGGGTCTGATTTGATGAACCAGACTAGGAACCAGGAGGAGACCAGCTGCCGGCGACATGGTGGGAGATATCTAAACATCCACGCTTGAAAGTGATCCACCAAATGAGACCGGAATCTATGGACAGCTTCAGGGAGGGTGGGGATGGATCCGGCGATGGCATCCAAGACAATCGTGTGGATAGTCCACATGGCGATTGCAACCACCAGAGCACGAAGGGAGGGTGGGAGGGGGAGGCCATTGATGAAGCAAACATTTCTCTTGACAGACTGAAGGGATGTGTTTGATCCTGGCCTAGCAGACGTTGGACTTCGCGCCATATTACTTTAGAGGTGGGGCACTTCTCCAGGCGGTGGAACAGCGTTCCATACTGGCCACACATGACACAGGATGAGTGTAAAGCATTAGAGCGCTCAGCTGTATGATACACCCGCCTCAGGCAGCACCACACATGGGAGCGGACTTGAGGCTGCAACAGAGGATGGTGTGCGTATTTCCAGATAGTCTTTTGGGTCTCAGTGGAATAAGGGATGTCCATCATGTCCAGGTAGTCCACCCTGGATAGGACTTGGGGTCGAATGGGGATCACGCCATCATGGATGGGTAGCCCCTGTACCTCTTGTGTGAACTGAGGAGAGGGGCGGCCTCTTCAGGTTGTATGTCCACTAATACAAATTCTCCACTCTGCGCTTCGCATGGAGAGTAGGATTCGTTTGTAGTGGGTTTTGGTCCCGTGAGGACCTGTGGCTGATGTGTGTGATGCGAGGTATTTCATCAGGGAGTGGGGGTTTGATGGATTGTTGAGGCCCAAGGCTCAGGAGAAGTTGGAGCAGGCCGCGCGGGACCAGTGTTGGGATGGGAGTGTAGGAGCAGTGACGGCTGCAATCCAGGTGCCTAGGATCTTGGCGGCATGGGCTTTGAAGTCAAGTAGGCCCATGCCACCATGATGATGAGGGCCAAACATGACCTCTAGCCGTACTGGTGGAAGGCGGCCTGACCAAAGCCAACCTTGTAGCAAAGCATACAGGGATTTGAAGAAGCTTGGGGAGAAGGGGATGGCGTGGGCCCCAAACCAGACTTTGGATAGGAGCATAGCGTTGGCAAGAACAACCCTGCCAGTGAGGGTAGTAGGGTGGGCTCTGAGAGAGGCGATTCGCTTCGTCACGTTGTCCAGTATATGGCCCTCCATTACTGCTGACGCGTATCCTCCTGCCTCCAACCACACGCCCAGATGGCGTACCGGTCCTATGGTAGGTCATGGCACAAAGGGGAGCACCAGTGGAGCGGTGTATTTTGAGTTAGTAAGGCGTGGACTTGGGCGAGCAGCTGGGCTGGGTTGGGAACTACTTGCTGGGGCCCAGCAGTTCTGAAACTGACCAAGGAGGATGATTTCGGTTTTGGAGGCGTTCAGTGCCGCGTTGCTTACCCGGGAATATTCCTGGATGAGGGCTTCAAGCGCGCGTGCATCTTTGTTATTAGACACCCCCACCACGCAATCATCTGCAAATGCCATCATCTTGACTGGGGTTTGGCCTGGCACATGGACCCCAGTGAGGTGGGCATTCACATTTCGCAGTAGTGGGTCAAGGCTGAAGTTGTATAAGAGTGGTTTGAGGGGGTCCCCTTGTCGCAGGCCCCTTTGAGGGCGGACTACTTCCATTAGGAAGCCTGGGTCAAGCACTGCCATTGTTGCAGATTCCGTGAGCAGCATCACCCAGTTAATGAAGCGGGGGGTAGGCGGAATTGATGGAGGCAGGCCCTTAGGTACTCCCAGTTTACTCTATCATAGGCTTTTGTTGGTCCAAGAATACAAGTGCCCCAGAGGCTGTGGACTGACACACATTAGCCACAGAGTGCACGTTATCCCAAATCGACCTTCTGGGGATGAAACTGAATTGTTCTGGAGAGATGGTGGCAGATGCTACAGTCCCTAAACGGTTAGCCATGATTTTTGTTAAAATTTTGGTGTCTGTGTTTGTTAGAGAAATGGGGCGCCAGTTGGCTAAGTCAAGCCTATCCCCTTTCTTGAAGAGTGTGATTGTAAAAGCCTCATGTCCTCCTGGTAGGAGGCGCGTTTCCAACAGGCTTTGGTTGAGTGAGGCTAGCAGCAATGGGGATATATATTTAAAATATTTTTTGTAGAACTCATATGGAATGCCATCTGGGCCTGGGCATTTTCAGTTTGGCGCACTGTGAATGGTAGTCCATAATTCATTTCAGAGTAATTAAATTTATTATTTCCGGGTATCAGAAAACGGTGCGGATATGAGCTCAGTTGAGAAATTCCGCCATTTCAGCCAGCTGAATTGGTTCGGCTCAGTATAACTTGGAGTAATATCTTTGCATTTCGATTGCCACTTTGGCTGGTGTGTCCACAATAGAATTATCTGATCTTCACATCTGTGTGCAGGCCACGCTCTGGCGTGGTGCAAAATTTTTTGAAGAAGTATGCGGTGCACTTGTCACCATTAGTGATGCATGTGGCCCTGTATTGGACACAAACCTGAAGTTTGTGTTGCCTTTCAAGTGCGTTGAGGTGGGCTGCTGCCTCCACCCACTTCCAGCCCCATGCAGGGCTATATCCTGAGGCTGGAATGTTGGACTCCAAGTGGGCCAATTCCACCAGCGCATACAATATAACTGCCAATGTGGCTTGTGAGCATCTGGATGAGAGATGGCAATAGTGGTGGATGGTGTCTTCTTTGAAAGTTGCCCATGTGGAAATGGGGTCCACGCAAAATAGTGCAACAAACGATTTTGCCAAAGTTGCCTCTTCCACCCATATGGAAAATCCACCGAGGACGCAAGCTCTGGGGGGCAGATTTTGCACCAATGTGGGGCCTTTGCAACTGTGACAGGTAAGTGGTATGTTATTGAGACCAGTCGGTGGTCGGAGAATTCCATTTTCATTGTTTTGAAGTGGTAGATGTGGGGTTAGAATTTCGCCAGCGCTAGAATAAGGTCAATGCGGGTCATGGACCTTAATTGGCCGTTGTGGACGTGGGGACGCGTCATGTTTTTGAGCAGTGGGGCATGTCACAGCAGCGCATCCATTAACCCAAGGGTGGCTTTTAGAATGCGTAGTTCTACGTGACCCTATGGGGCATGGGGTGAGGGCGGCCACCAGTCCATTGGTGAGGTTAGCCAACAGTTCATGTCACCAATTAGGAAAGAATTGGGGGGGGGGGGGAGGGATTTGACCAATGAGAAAAATTCCTGACGCTCTTGTGCACCGTTTGGGGCATAAATGTTGACAATTGTGTGTGCAACATTGGCCCATGAGAAGGTGACAATGAGCACTCGGTCATTTAGGAATGTTTCTGAAGATATAAATTTGAAAAAATTATTTTTCTGATTTAGCACCCCACAGTGCTTCGACCAAAAGGATAGGGATGGTAGGAGCATTGTTTTCCAAGTATCCTCAGAACCTTGTGGACAGTGGGTTTCCTGGATGGCCAGGATATCCACAGGTAAATTATTTTGTAAAAAACTCAGTTTCCTAGCCCAGGACGGGGAGGCCTTGAGTCCGGCGATATTCAGCATCCCTAGAGTGAAGGTTTCCCCATCACACCTTAGGTGTGAGGGGTGGGCCCCTGGCCCACCAGCCTCTTCCAGGTCCCCACGGGCTTTCACAGCAGCGCGGGTATTAGCAGCAATGCTATCGGGGTTTTTATTAATTTTTGCAGAAAGAGTTGCGTTGGCTTTGGCCTTCACTTTTTGTTTTCCCGACGTCGGACGAATTTTTTTGCGGTGCAGATAAGTTTGGTGCACCGTCGAGTGGGGCAAAAAATTTTTTTCGGTTGGGATAGGTCCCAAGTCAGTTTCAACCAGAGCTTGGGTGCAGCAATTGGGTGAGATCAAATCTCCCATCGGATCCTCAGATTGAGTGGCCCGTTTGGCTTGGGCCTCCCAATCTAATTGGGTGATGGATTCCCAAGTTGCTTCCACCGCGAAGGTCTCCATGTCCTCCTAAAGTGTGAGTGTGGGATGGTGGTGGTGACCTTGGCTGCTTCCTTGGCCGCGGTCCTATGGGCCTGCTTGGCCTTCTTCTGCTCCTGCGGGGAGCTGGGCTTTACCAATAGGTAGCAGCCTTGTGCTCCCCATGGGAAAGCCTCTTTGGTGCTTGCAGTTGGTTTGTAGTGCGCCTCTCCGCTGGCCATGGCCGCTGAGGGGTGCTCTTGGAATGTAACGCCCTCTTTGATGGGGCACGCATGTGCCTTATGGCTGAATGCATCACAGTGGGTGCAAATGGGGGGCGCGCTATCCACAGTTACCCAGAATGGGTGAGTGGTGTGCCCTGCGATGTCAATAAAGGTGGAGTGCGGGATCTGGGTTAGGTCCTTCATGATCTCCTCAGTTGGGGTCAGAACTGCGATGGCTTTGCCAGTGCACAGGTGTGGCATCAGTATGAAACGTTGCATTTTGAAAGATTGTATTTCACCATATATGACGAGACCATCTTTTAGGTGTTGCTCCAAAATGTCACGTTTTACCGTAGTAGGCAAAAAGTCAAACGTGAGGAAAATTTGGTTTGATTTTGTCCATCTGGTGCATTTAGTTTCGACGACCCATTGCCCTTTGGGGAGGTCGACCACTACGCACCGCTGCAGCCTCGTCTGCTGCTATTTTGCTTCTAAAACCTAGGTCTAGCCAACCGCGCGACATGGAGTGAGGTGCAACGTACACCGCAGTCGGGAAAATTTTGTGTACATCTTCACAAAATTTTTCCCATAGGGCCATTTTTTGGATGTCCAGATACACACGGACTCCAAATTCCACTGACGAAAGTGGCTGGGAATGTGGCGTGTTGATGTACTGGTTGCATCATGCTTGCCATGCGAGTATCTCTGGGGAAATTGTGACCGCCAGTTTTTTTAGATTTTTTTCTATTCTGCCACATTCTATGGGGCGTTTTCAAATGGTAGAGGCCGCGGGCCTTCCACCTGCTCCTCTTGCCTTGCTTGCTAAACTGCTCCCAGACATGGGTGCAGACTAATCCCCTCTCTATGAGATTATCAAACTAGATTTAGTCTTGAATTGAATGGGTTACAAAAGTGTTTGCAACAAGAAAGAAAAGTTATCTACTTAAATTAATAAATTTTATATTTACAGTTAAGTTATATAAAATGTACATGATCTTTTGGGCTATGCTTTGGTTGTATCCAGACGATTTAATAAATATGTTGGAAGGTCAAACTAATACCCCTTTTTGGTACAACTCAATCCCTTAGTTTTTTTAATCAATATGGATCATGGTCCTGGTTTTTGTATTATCATTATTTATTCACTATTCTTTTGCCCCGCTTCTGTATAAAACCAGTGATTCAATAAGCTTATCATTAACCTCATTAACTTTCCACCAGAATCTTAACCTAATAAGCTGACTATGGTTATCATGGATATTACTCTGAAGTTGCTAACTTAGTAGCCATATATTTCCCCATTATGCTATTGCACCAAAAATTCCTTATACTTTTCTTCTACTATATAATTGCACAAATAGAATTATGGATGAGCTGAGCATATCAGGAAGAAACTTCCAACGAGAAGTATATCTGTTTTAGTTATCAGCGGTGTAAAAATTTAACCAGATGGATTCTTCCTATAATCATCAATTTAGGGTTGAAATTAGTCAAAGGTGGCGGATCAACTAATTACCATATCTCAATGATATTTTAGTAGATATGTGCCAATTTATGCTCCCCATTTTGGTTATGTTGAGCTATATTGATAAATCTGCAATATTTAGAAAGTATTAGTGCTAAACCCCAATAGCAAATCAGTTATTTTGATCACTGGCAATTTAGGCTGAGGATGATTGACATTTATAAAAACTAATTACTAGTGATTAAACCAACTTTGGTGCTAAGAATGGCAACATACTTAGTATTTTTAATTATGATGGAGCAAGAGTTTGACATCGAGGTGTTGGGATCACTGATGACTGATGCCAAGGATGTTCTAATCATGTACTATTTGGTATTAGCCAGCGACCTATGATGAGGATAAACATATTGTCAGTGGGAATGCTGAGATTGAGTTATTAGAGTGAGTGATAAACATTCCGTCACCTAGAGTTTTTAAATTACTGGTGACTAAAGGCTGAGGATATTTGAATAAGTTTAAAAGAGCAATCCATATGTGATTGAACTGGTGACTAATGCTGAGGATAAATCATACTAATAATCAATGTTTGAGTGTAATGAATTAGGAGGGAATGATTGACAGTGGAAGGCTAATGATTGCAAGGGTTGTTGGAAATGAATGCTGATGATTCTTGATAGGCGGACAAAAGATTGCCAGAAAACGCCTAGGTATAAGTAGTTAAGTTTCCCTCTTAAAAATCTCTCTTTACCCCACTTTTTTATATTCTTAAGATAGTTTAGATCCTTGGTGGTAGAAGATTGAGACTGGAGATCCCCAAGGTATGTGCTGGGTTAATGCACCTGATGTGGTTGACGTTACCAACTCTCATACCTCAACAAGTACAAATAAGCCCAGCAGGAACTTGGCCAACCATACAATTACAATTGACTGACGGCTGTCAGCCATGAGTGTAGGGTATCCAGAGAGCCAGGCTGCCTGTGATGAGGGATGGACTTGCCAGTGCACATCCAAGAGGGGCCAGTGATTAGCCATGAGAGTGAAAGAGCAAGGGGTCAGGATTCCCAGGAAGGGGCTGAGGACCACTGGTGCGCACCCAAGGAGGGTCAGGCCCGCCATGGTAAAGTTGTTGGTCTGCTGGGTTGGTGGGTTGCCCTGCGGACTTTTAGTGAAAAGGTACACCAATGAAGGCGAAACAGTGATGGACAGCAGTCCTCATACTGTTTGGCCTGAAACACTAGCAGAGCCATGATGTAGAAGGTTGCAAAATTAATGACAATTGGGTGGTAAAGAATACCATTGGGAAGAGAAAAGATTGTTAAACAACGCCCTGTAGTCACAGTCAGTACTCAATACTATGGTGTGCTTTCTCCCTTAAGTATAGTAAACGCCTACTTTGTAATAATAAGGCCTTTATTCTTATTTTCCTTATAGGAACCTGTCTTCATACAATTCCTTGTTTGTGTTAAAAAAACTGTGTTTTGTATTATGACGCTTCTGCGCTGATCTCAACAAGGGGTATGTGATAGTGGAAATAGTGACTGCCTCCACATGGGGTTCTGCCAGGACTTGTTCTGGTGTAGTCACCACTACCAGTTCTGCATCTTCCGCAAAATTGGATCCAATGAATGAGCTTATGCTCTTGATATAAAGTAGTATGTGGGTTAGGCAATTGTACAAACTTGTATTTGAATTTAAAGTTGAGAAGATTGCGTTGAGTCCTGGTTTGACAATGCACCAACTTTTTAGTTTGTGATAATATGTAAGTGACTTGTGATCTGTGCACTCTGTCACCATGTATTTAGCTCCCTATAAAAAGTTTTTCAGTGCATCATTGACAAGGTGACAGCGGCCAGCTCTTTGTCATAGATCACCCCTGAGCAACTGATGTCAGTAAATTTAGAGAAATAAACTACCAGGTTTTCAAGTCCATCATGCTCTTGTAGGAGAACTGACCCTATGGCTGTTCCAGATATATCACTTTTTACTATGTTAACTTGTCAATGTTGGCATAGCGTAGGATATATGTGGTAGTAAAGAATTCTTTGATGGCGTCTAAAGCCTGCTGGAATACTTCTGTCCAGACAAATGGTGTGTTCTTGCCCATTAGGGGTAGAGGGAGAGGCCAGTTTCAAGATTGCTGGAGAGAACTTTTTCAGGACCTGACCAATCCTAAGAAACTGCGCAGTCTCTTTTCGGTTGTAGGAGTTGACCACAATAATATTGCTTCTATTTCAGGTGACAATGACGTGTCCATTTTTGGATACAAAGTTCATAAGAATTAGACTCTGTCCTTAAAAAATTTGCATTTTTAAGGGCTTTACATTCATGCCTGCTCTCTGTAGGGTGGAAGCCGCTGCTATCAAGTCCTTTTCATGTTTCTCTGGTATGAGGGAGTAGACCAAGATGTCATAAGTGTATGACACTGCACAAGTAAAGAGGAAATTTCTCAGAGCATGGTCATTCACCCTCTGGAAAAATGACAGGAGAATTTTTGAGTCCAAATGGAATGGCCTTGTACTAATATATGCCATGACGTACTTAGATGGCCTTTATCCATTCAAGCCCTTCTTTTATTTGGATTTAGTGAAAGGTGTTTGCCATATCCAGCTTTTAAAAGCCCTTGGACTTTGTTATAGCTTGTGAGATTGCGGCCTTGCGTGTTAATAGATGAGGGTGGGAAATATAGCTTGTTTAGAGGGCCGCAATCTACATATGGCCGCAGGGTGCCATATGGTTCATAAGCGAACATCATTGGAGACAAAATTTTTTAAAATTTTTCACAATTATCTATCTCTTGTCTAAAATATCATTAATCCAGGTTTACAGGGCTTGGTACTAGGCCATGGTGTGGGGTAGAGAGGGCAGTTGATTTTGAAGAGGTATAAAATCAAGAAAAAGTCTAGGTCAGATTTAGAGTGGGGTTGTAGGCAGTTGGCCCCATTCATGTCAAAGATCTCTTCTTACGGCTATAGTATTTAGGGAATCATGGGCAATTTGTCTACCACTTTAAAGGAGGAGTATTCAAAGTGGTCGTTACTGTGTTTCCCATTATTCAGGGGTGAAGCAGTGGGATCTCACCTGAGTGGTAGAAGGATGTGAATTTAAAAAATGTTCTTATTGCGGGTAAAGGACACTGACTGTTAGCGCCACCAACCCACTCCTAGGATCACGGGGTAGATTAGGTCAGCAATTGCTGAAAAGTTATCATGGAAGTAATTTCTGTGAGCCACTAAGTAACACAAATCTTATAGGGGAAGTGTGATAATTTTTACTTGTGAGGCCTCCATGACTGAGGTTCCCGTATTAAACATTAGATCTAATGCCTGGGTCACCTTGAGGTCACCAAAGTTTCCTGAGGAGCTGATATCCACTATGGAATCAGTTGAAGCGCGTCTTGAACTAACTGTGATATTTACGGCAAACAAGATGTAAGCATGATTGAATCTATTTAAGTCATATATGTCACATAAGCCAGGATTGGTACTTATTCTCGCAGCCAACCTGTCATGATTCTGGGGCTTGTTGAGGAACTTGGATGACATTGCTGCCAATTGGGCATTGGACAACGGGGCTGAAGTGGAGTCTAATTGGTCTATTAATGGGAGTACTTGGTCAAGGTCTTTGATGATCATATTTCAATGACGTTAACCCTTGACCTGCTCCATCATCAAGAGTTGATTTGGGGATGCTGTTAAGGACTCTGTGCTTACCGGGATTTAGAGGGTGCCTGGGGGTCTATTGGCTATGTCGCTCATGTGGTCCAAAAGTTTGGACCCTTGGGGGTCAGGTTGCATCACAGGATCTTAAAGTATAATGTTGCTGATTGAGGTAAGCACTCAACTATGTAAGTGGCTGGCTGTCCCTCGCGGTATTGAAGCATGGTACTGAGGCTGCAGAAGGGGAGGGTTCACCAATTTATAGACTTTACTGTAATGAGGCAGAGTGAGGTATAGGGGGCTAGAGCAAGCACTGTCAGTATAGAGGTGGTGGTAGCTCAGCGGCTATTTCCTATAGTATTAGGCTCAGACGCGCCATTGGCTAATTGATCAAGTCTTTGTTATTGTTTTCAAAGATTCATTCCTAACCGTTGAATAAGATAAGCATGCCCTTATTATTAGTGGATGGAGGTGGTCTGATAGGGCAGCATCATAGTTTCTGTGGGATCATTTATCCTTTACATCTGTATTCAAGTTGAGCCTCAATCTGTTGGTCTAGTTTGTATGCTTCATCAAGGGTCTGAGGTCCATTGTACCATGCCACGTGGGAGCCCATCACTGATTGAGGGGATCCCAGAAATCAGAAATGGCAATATCTTCTGGGCATTGGAGAGAATCAGCTAGCCTTTGGATATCCTTTTTGTGGTCATCTTGGATCAAGGCAATAGCCCGTTGGTGTAATAAGTAGAACAGTCGTTGAGGCTTTTCTTTGGGTGGCTATCATTGAAGAGATATTTGTGAAAAAAGAAGGTGGGCCTCCCACAGGTCAATATTCTGGTATAGTAGGGTGTGGCCCACATTTTTGCTTCTCCTTTAGGGCCTTGAGTAGGGCCAGCAATTGCTATTCTTTGAAGGACTTAATAGTTTTCATTAAGGTAGCTCACAGTTTAAACTCATTCAGGACTCCCAACACATGACGGGCTACCTCATTTGAGGGACAAGAGATAAGCCCTATCACTATCACATTGCATACTTGCATGCTCTAGAGGAAAATGGGTCTGCTTGCCAGGCGATAAGCACTAGTTTGATAGCTTAATCAGCGTGATTCATGAACAACAATATTAAGAGGGCGCGCGTAAGGCCATATGGGCTTTTTTGGCTGTATACTTATCCAAGTTCAACAGGTCTTAGGCCATCGACATAACTTCAGCATGATGGTCTGGGCTAAAAATGTCAGAAATATGACTGTCAAGGAAAGACTTGACTTCCATCAAATGTACTCCAATACCCATGATAGCATCCATGGTCCACATGACATCGCCGTTCTGAGGATTTGTGAATTGGATACACTAGGGAAAAGATTAGGGAAGTGTTGAACAACGAACATCATTCTCATTCTGACCACTAAGTTGAGAATCAGCAGCAACCTTGACCATTCCTCTTACAAGGAAGAGGGGCTACTTGGCTTGGTTGGGGCACCTGCACCTGCAATATTTGATGGAGATCAGGTCAGAAGCTGTAGTTGGCCTTGAGACACACCTGATAATAAGGCACAGTCACTAGAATGTCCTCAAATATTATTCTCCGGGTACCTTCTTTATTCTCCCAATATGCTGCAAGACTTTCCATGATATGATCTTTACTATACATATTAAATTAAAATTTTTGGTGTTCAGTTCAAATGGGGATCAGCAAAAGTGTTCTAGCAGGCAGGTGGCTGATGCTAAAGTACCTTGAGGTATTTCTTGGTTTTTTCAGTAGTGAGATTTTAATATTAAGAGCACTAGTTATTGCCACGCCATCGCAAGATCAATGAGTGAGGCCCTTCCATAGGCTGCAAAGATTTTTGAAAGAGTTAGGATCTTTTTAGAACTTAATACTTTTTTTAAGTTTCTGGTTTGAATAATACCGTAATTTATTCAGAGATTAAATAATAACCCAGAACTTTACTATTAGCAGAGTGCTGAGCATTTATACTAATATGACTCAAGTGGAGGGTGTCTTGCAAATATCCATCAAAAGTAGGTGGCAATCAATTATTCCTAGGGCTGCAAGAACTTGTCCGATGTATTTTTAATGATTTTCGGTGTGATCTCAGGTCTTAAGGTATGACATAGCAGATAAATTTTCCAACGCCTCAACTTGATGCTTATTGCCAGTTCTAAGTGTGCTCAACTTTTTGTTCCAATCTTTTCTGTGGTTGTCTCATCCACAAAAGATTTCTGATTATTGCATCTATGAGCTAATTAATTAGTTCACATAATATGTTTCACTCCATTAACATAGTGATTCCACCCCACCTGGGGATTTGGTTGTTATCTACCTGTGTTGTTTGAGCACCTTGCAGCATATGCTCCCAAAATTTGTCCAGGTGTGCCTCGGAAGATTTGGATATGATGTAGGGTGGATGTGATCACTAACCCAGAGTTGAAGTGAACTTAGTCTAGGGGAGCTAAAGCTGCCCATCGCTCATCAAGGGTGTACCTCAAGCCCGCTATCTTTCTATGGTAATGCTTGAGGGCATTACCTTTCATCAATTGGAAGTTATGTAGCATCCTGTTTAGCCTGATGGCCATTGTGGGGACCCTGACAATATTCTCATAATGAATGTCATGTATCTTCCTCAACTGAGTATACCTTCCACTGAACCAAGAATGCTTTTGAACTCAAAAAAACGTTATGTAAAAAGTTTCACTGTACTAATAATATTCATTGCTCAATCTTACTGGTAACAACAGAGAAATTTTCAGGCTATGATATAGTGTATGATTTAGGCTAAAATACATACAGCATTAGATGAGCCATTCACCCTTTTTTTATTTGAGGTGGGCCGACCTGGGGACGATACTGCACCAATTAGTGGAAATGAATGAATGGGAAAGGAGGATAAAATCTGGAAAACCTCCATGCACAGTGTATGATAGGCCAGGAACTCCATGGACCGCCTTTGCTATTCACTATCTTGGTTCAGGGCATTGGTGCGCAACGCCAACACAGTCATAATCATCCCCTACCCAAAGTTCCTGTACTAGAAGTGAACTCAGGGGAGGCAGCGGTAGAGTTCCCTATTCTACCACTGGGGTATCCTCCCCTGAGCCATTCACCCTTTTAGTGATAAAAACGTAAAATCTACTTCATTACTTCCCTTACCACTTGGTATAGACCTTTTGCTATAGGACCCAGTTTATGGCTCAATAAAGCAATTTGTAAATTAATATTCACTGATACCCAACATGTTGCCCCGACTGAAGTACCTAAATTGAAGATCAGCAACCTCAAGGCATATATTTGTAAAACTCCTACAATACCAGCTGTATCCATGATGCAGACCCATAACGCCTTATCCCTTCAGAGCTCTGCCGTTTCTGAGTCTGTTGCAGCTCCCAATTGTCTGCCATTACAGTGCCCGTGTAACCCACAAGAATGTCTAACTGATTGGCTGCTGAGACAGCGTCCCTTAACTCGCCAAGGATGCAAAGGCCAGTGAGTGAGTTTCATTGTATCTCTGCCTGGGGCCTATCATTCTTTCCTTCTAATTGCTGATGGCGCTGCCTCCTGTGGCCTCTGTTTTATAAGGGGTGATATCATAATATGACTCTTGGAAATTGTGCATTTGCATTAGTTAGTATGACTTAGAAGAGCATCTACCTTTTTGGGCTTAGTAAAGCTCACTTCAGTGTGTAATGTCAGACCTCAAAGTTTCACAATGATAAATTTATCAAATTAAATTTAATCTGATGATACATCATGATAAATCTGCTGAACCTATAGAGTGTTGTCACCCATTGTTAATTAGAATACATGAAGTTCATTATAATGGCTTCCCTTAATTCAAAAAGAGTCCTGTTGAAATTGGCGCAGGGGCAGCAAACTAGTACACAGGTCATTAAACAAAAAGATACAAGGTACTGTTTGATGAAATCATTATTGGAAAAACTCACGAAACAAACCTTACTCTCAAGAACAGGTTTTTATATAAATATAGCAAAGCATAAATTAGTGTTTGATACAGTTGAAGATTCAACTGTGATGACCAATTATATCAAGATTGAGGTTCAATGTCTTGGTCTAATAAGATCTTAAAAACCCCATTGGAGATATCTGAACCTCAGTTAGACTGACAATTGACCCTTCAGAGTTATTGGCCTCCTCTGATGGATGAGGCTAAGAAATTTGAAGGGTTAAGCAACCAAAAGGGGCTAATCCCTTCACAAGAAGGTTAACCCCATCTATTAAGAACCTTATCAGATCAGACCATCACAAGAATAATAATAATAATCAGCAATATCGGTCCTCTATTAGAAAAGATCTTATCCCAGTTGAAGCACGAAGATTCTCATTAAGAACTACCAAATCAACTCCTACAAAGATCCCTCATTTCTAACTAATAAAGTATCACTATTTTGTCTCACGTAGCTCGACTTTGGTCCATTAATAACTAAGTTCTTTATTCTGATTGGAATTTACTATTGCAACGAAACTAATAACTTCGTTGCCTTGTTTCCACTTTTTCTAGAGCTATGAAACTAATATTTTCATAGCCTTTTTAGCACCTGAATATCGCAACTTCTCACTAGATTTCAATACTGTTGCTCCCTGCCAGGTCTGCTTCCAAGGCTACCTGGTGAAAACATATTTTCACGATGATGAATACATCTAGCAAAGAAAGCCTCTCTTCCTAGGAATCAATGAGTATCACCCAATGGGTTCACTCTAATAGGCAGGAAATGCCTTCTGCTAATATCAGTGATCTTCACTTTTGAGCATCTATGGACTTGGCCATTGAGGTTTTAACCAAGATAATTATCAATTTCAATCTGCTGATGTGGAAGAAACAGTCAAAAGCATAATAAGAGTGGCTATTCAGCCTGGTGCCCTTCCTACCAAGACTGAGCATCTAAGGTTGCAGCTAATATGATGGACTTATATAACAGAGCAGTTTTACAACAAACCAAAGTTGGTTTGACTAGAACAGAGCAGTATCTCCAGCAGTACGTGCATCATGACATTCATCACGTACTCCACATTTTTGGGTTACATCATATTGAGATCCACCGCCAGTTGACTTAACGCAACAATTTCATTACCAGTTATCCTATTTTTATGAGAATGCTTCTAACTTTGGTTGGGATAATTGGGAAGTCATACTCAATAATGGGAGGGAAATAAATGCTATACATAACCATCTGGTGATAATTGACAATGGAGTGGTGGGTTACATCGGCCAAGATTTATCTCAACAGGTTAGTGATGTCACCAATCCTATTCAACACTGACTCACTACCCTAGAAGATTAGATTATTAAACAACAGGGATAATTGTGGGCCCAACATGAGGAATGCTTTGTTGAACTCCTTGGGATACTTCAACAACTTGTCTGAACTGTGGATAATATTTGAGAAGGTGAACCCAGTACTGTTGGTCCTCCTGGACCTCCGGGACCACCTAGTTCTCCTTCAGTGACCCTGGGACCCCTGGTGAATGAGGTCCTCAAGGCCCTGCGGGTCAACAGGGCCCCCTGGGCCTGCAGGTCGCGATAAATCATAAGGACCCCCAGAGCCTCCTGGTCCTCCTGGCTAAATGCTTTCAGTTTACGATTCTAAAACTTCAAGTCTACTAGTATCAAGAGTGTAGGCATTAGAAAAACAAATCCAAGCCATATCTCAAAGATTTTTTATCTCTAGAAGGCCTTCTGACTAACCCAGATTATTCACTAACCAACTTATTGGATGGTGTTGATAATGCTAATTGTCTATGTGATGCTAACCAATATACACAAGAAACTAAGTTTGCAATGTTGACAGCTTCCATTGATTGGTTAACTTCTAGATATAGAGTATTCAAGAATAATCAAGAAGAGATGCTTGCTGTGATTTATAACTTAAATCAATTGCCTGCAAATGACCATCTTACACAATCAGATTCAAATTTTTACAGAACAATCTCAACCATTTATGATAATAAGTTGACCAAATTCCCACTCAAGCCCATATCCCTGAGTCCAGGCCCTCAGAAGCTGATCCAGACATGGTATCTGGCGTACACATCTTAAGCAATGAACTCATCGCTTTCAAACCTACCTTTAAGGATAAGTATGAGCTGGGTGAAGGTAGCATTCATTCCTTTATATTTGTCTATTATCGAGCAATGGATGGAGCGATGGATCAACAGAAATTTTAGCATTTAATTCTTGTTTAAGAAAATTCGCTCAAGAAATCATGGTCCCTCACCTTAAGGTTTGCAATATAAGGGCTCAAGTGAAAACCGCCCTTATTAGGGAATTCAGGAGTAATAAGGTTTTATCTAATTAAAAGTAAGCCTTTATGAGCATTCAAGTCAAGAGAGGAGAGTCAATTTAAGATTTTGCTAAAAGATTTTGTCATGAGGCCCAGACTCTCACTACTTGTGATCATATTATTGTAGAGGATGCCATTTTTGGCTGTGATGAGTGCATTTGCTTCTTGTACTCAGTTGTTACTACATTTAAAATCTCTTAAAGATAATTTCAGATCTAGTCTAGGCATCAAGGAGGCATTGATGGAGATTCCCAATGGTATGGTGCACCTGATCTCCGCTAATAACCCTCATTCCTATATCCATACAATGCCACCTAGACCCAAACCTAAACCTAAGAAGGATCCTTGCAGCTATTGCGGTCTTGTGGGACATATGGAAACTAAATGTTGGAAAAAACAAGCTGAAGGTGAAAAAAGAGGAGTCAGCATAGGGAAAGAGGCTTCCTGTGCTGAACTACCTCCTGTGCCTCAATCTCAATCTCTTAATACTCCTAAAGACTGTTATGTGATATCTGCTCCTGGTGAACTTGATATCCCTGATGATTTAGCCAACAAAGATACTATTTCTCCTTACGCTTTTGTTTCATTTTCTAATTCAATTCGACCATTTAGTTCTCAGTGTTTTCAATCCCACACTTTGGCACTGATGTGACCTAGGTAGAAGTCATAGTACACAAAGTGAAAGTTTTAGCTAATATCAACATGAGATCGCCCACAAATGTGATCTCATTCATGCTTATGAAAAGAATCACAGTGGCGCTGGACTTAAATTATTCTCAAGGCTTTGGGACTGCTGGTACTTTATATACTAAATCCATAGAAGCTTATTCTTCCCTTCCTGTGCACTTTAAAATTGGTTATTTCAGCCCCTGCAGTAATGTTGGATAATAACTGCCATGACTTGCTTTTGGGAACTAAATTTCTCATTAATTTTGATGCAATAATTAGTATCAAGGACAATTATCTTTCTTTAATTGGATATCATGTACCATTAATTTTTATAAGATGTCCCCAATAGCAAAGGCAAACTCAAACGACGCGTTTGCTTATTGGAATATTAGTATTCTATCTCTCATCTTAAATACCTATTTTGGGACCTAGGACTATTCTTCCGCCTCCTTTAGCTTGTGCCTCTGAAGATATGCCTTTATACTTTAAAAATTCAATTACTATTCCTCCAAAAGCTCAAGTTATAATTGATAAAAGGTGTACAATTAATTGTGCCCGCTGATCATGTATTGAAGATCTCTGGTAACAGTAATCCCTCTCATTTGGAGGCCTTAGCCTGCCCTGGTATCCTTGATCTCGCTTATAATGGGACTGTTCTAGTCTTACTAGTTATTCTCACCTCTCAACCTATGCGATTAAATTGAAGTAACCCTATCGCTTATGTGCGTCTTACTCCTGTGAATAAAATTTATCCCATCTTGTGATGTGGGTTATGTGTTTTTGGGCTTAATTTTACCTATCAATGCTAGAGTCGACGTCAAATTTGAATATTCACTTACTCCAGAACAACAGCATGAAGCCGAGGCTCTGATTGAAGAGTATGCAGATATATTCACCAAAGGTTCTGGAAATTTTAGTCTATTGAAAGATGTGCAGCATCAGGTGAAAACTGGGGATGCTCCCCCTATTTGAGCCTGGCCTTATCACAAATCTAAAGCCGAGGAGGCTCAGGTCTCAGTAAGATTAAAACAACTCCTTGATGCGGGGCTTAACGCCTTCTCAAAGTCCATGGGCTTCCCCTCTACTTCTCATCTGAAAAAAGATGGAGGTCATAGAGTGGTTATGGACTATTGTCAGATTAATGATGTTACCCAAAAGGATTCTTATCCTCTCCCTCACATTAATGATTCATTAAGACTATTATCTGGGTCACAGTTCTTCTCATCCATGGACCTTGCTAGTGGTTGCTGGAAAATTGATCTGGCTCTGGAAGACCATCAAAAATGCGCCTTAATTTCTAGTGAGGGGTTATTTAAACCTACTCATATGCTGCAGGGCTTTGTAATGCCATACTACTTTTTAAAAAGACATGGATGGTTTAATTGGTGATTTGAATCTTTCCTGCGTTTTAGTTTAAATAAACGATGTTAATGTTTTCTTTTACACTTTCAACAAGCATTTAGCTCATTTAAAAGAAGTATTTGGTCAAATGCTGTAAGTCCAGGGGAACGTCCCCTTTGCGTAGATTGGGCGATTTTCCCATTCCCAAACAAGAAGGGTATAAAAAGGGTTGCTGTACCCCTCTTCACCCAGGGTGATCTCGCCCACATGGTAGATGAGCGCTGAGTAATAGCACTCCCTCTAAAGATTCCTTCCCCGGTACCCTCACTCACCTTGGCTAAACTTGTCCACCAAATTGAGAAAATCTGTGCTGAGATTACTGAATCAAAGACAAAAGGTCTTAAACCAATGTGAATAAAGCCTGACAATCAGAAACCTAATAGTTAAGAAGGGACAAGTATTGAATTATTGGCTGGAATCACTGATGGTTTTGACTCAGGTAGCATTAAAATCACTGACACCAAACACTCTTCAAAAATGTTGGGGATGATTCTTGATGAGCAGATGGAAACTTTTGGGTCATTTGCAGATAATTAAAACCTCTATCTAATAAATCAAGAGTTGCAACTGACATAACTCATTTGGTCAAGCAACTTCCCCAGAGACTGAGCATGGGCAGGTTAGGCATCCCAATCCCATTTCCAACCAATTGGGACCATCCCTATGTGGGGTGGCCCTAGGGAATTCCCATTGCTCATCAGGGCCAGAAACTGTCGCACCAACCAAGAAAAATGCAGTCAAGCCTCAGCCAGGTGTTTGCAGCCAAACTGATAGCAACTTGGCGCTGCCAAATTCTTTGATGTCAGTTCCAATTAGATTATCCTCCCCCTCCCCCAAAAATTGACTGGGTTAGGAAGAATTTAAAGGACTAATCCCTGCTTTGACCCACTACCAATTGAACATTATCTAAACAGTTTAATTGCACTGAGAAAAAGTGTTGGTCAATTTTCATATATCTTTCCAATAAAAACCCCTTACCCAAATTCAGTTTTTATATTAGAAACCAAATCGTCCTTTCCACCTATATTCCAGCAGCCCTTGGGGTTTATGTTCATATTCACCTGGTATCTTTCTAGTGCTTACACATGATTATGGCTTATGGGTACTTACTGGCGGAATTTCTTCATAGTTTCATGACTGCTGTACCAGCAGCAGTGCCACTGGCATTCAGGTTTACTGTTTGGGTGCTTCAGCATCTAAGATGGCAAGATGGGCTCGTAAACACTTGTTGTTTGCCTGACATAATCAACCAACCATTATTTCTAACCATTTCCGCCTTTCTCGTTGATATGGGCGTAGCAATGGTCCTTTTTTTCTCAGCTGAATCAGGTTGTAAAGAAAATTTACCATGGCCATAATAGCCTAGTCCCTCTCGAATTGTCCAAACCACATTGCTTAGTTGCCACGGCCATCATGCCCATATCAGTATGTTCTGGCATTCTGACTTAAAGAGGGTTTACTCCTGCTATGAACCTAGTGGTTTCCTTCAATCCTAGTGCCATCTCTTCCGTATTTACAGATTCACCTACAGCTGCCAATAAGAATTAATTTAGCCTACTTTTTACCGCCCATGAAGATTAGTTTTGGGTCTCACCAAGCCTCCTTTGAGGCTTTGGTGGATAATGGAGCCACGGGTAATTTTATGAGTGTTAAGTAGCCCAACAATTGGAGCTTGACCCGGATCTAAGTCCTTCAGTGTTGGTTGCTTCTTCAGCCTCCTAGACCTCATATCTAGTCCACCGGCTGGTTCCTTTTTCAGTACATTAGTTTAGCTTTTGCAATTGGTTCTCAGCAATGCCAAACTTGGTTTTTCAATAATCTTGAGGTTGGATGGTGGTGCTGACAACATGTGAAAATCCACCTGGAGTCAAATATGTTGTCGTTTGCTAATGATCAAAAGGAGGGAGAATTTCCTTTAGTTAATACCCTTAAGAAAACTCAAGGTCACAGTTCCATTACTTCCCTCATTTCCCCTGCGGGCCTTACATCTGATTTTCCCAAAGAATTGATGTGCTATCAAAGTTTTTTTTAATTCTGAGAATGCTGACCATCTTCCCTCTCACACCAAATTTGACTTAGGATTCTGAACAACGTTATGGTTGGTGAACATCAACTGTCTTTTCTACACACAGTGGAGGAGGAGGTTGCTCTTAACACATGGTTAGACGATATGCTTAAGAAAGGAAGGTTATTTAAAGAGTTGTCAACAATTGCCTCTCCCATCATTTTTGCCAAGAAGTCTGATGGTTTGCTCTGTCCTTGCGTGGATTATGGACACCTAAATAAAATTACAGTGAGCGATCCCTACCCTTTGCCCATGGAGCAAACTATCAGTCAAGCGATTGCTATGTCTTGTATGTTCAAAGCTTGATCTCATATTGACTTTAACCAAATATGAGTAATGGAAGGTCAAGAATGGTTTACCACAACTTAAACAAAACGAGGTATTTTCAATTCCGCGTAATGCCCTTTAGGTTGAAGCACGCCCCAGCCACATTCCAAAGAATGATTAATAGTGTGTTGGGAGACCTCTGATTTACTTACGCAGTTGCATATATTAACGACATCTTAGTTCACTCCCCAAATCTTGAACAACATGCAAAAGATTTGGAAGGAGTCGTGGCTGATTTGCACAAGGCGGGCCTGTTAACCAAGCCTTTAATATGCGAGTTTTATAAGGAGGAAGTTACCTTCTAGAGAACCTGGTTTAAAAGATGGTTATGCGATTCCCCAACAAGTTGGAAGACATTCTTGAATGGCCAACTCCAACAACCCAAAAACAATTAAAAAGTTTCTTGGGGACCATTATTTTCCTAAAGAAAATTTCTCAGCCCTTTCTCAGCTAGCTGCTCCAATTCACCAATTCATAGGCAAGAACGTACTTTTTCTTTGGACTCCTGAGTGCCAGCAGGCGTTCAAGTCAATTAAAGAGGTGTTCTTATCTCCCCCCAACCTAAAACATGTGGATCCTTCCAAACTGTATAATATCACATGCGATGCTTCATTAGTAGCAGTTGGGGCAGTTCTGCTCCAGGAGTACAATGGTTTAGAACATCTGGTCGCCTACTTTTCTAAAAATTCTCCTCTACTGAGCAATCATGGGCCATTTACAATAAGGAGTTGGCAGCTGTAGCATGGGCGTTGACTCATTGGAAGTATCTGTTACATGGTGCCCAGCATGAGTTAATTGTGCATACAGATCACCATGCTCTTCTGTATTTCCATAAATCACAAAAATTGACACATAGGTAAGCTTGTATCTATCAGGATCTATGTAGCTTCAATTTTAAATATAAATTCGTGAAAGGTGCATTAAATGTGCGTTCTTGATTTCCTAAGCCACAATCTGGCTCATTGCCCCATGGACTCAGATGAAGTGACCTGGTCACCATGATTCACACTACCTAAATTTTATCTATTGTACCACTCATGGTCACGTCAGTAGACTTAGCTCCTGATGCTCCGCTTATTTCCTGGGTTTTAGAAGCTTAAATGACCTGCCCTGAAGGAGTTGAGTTAATAGACCAATTGTCCCTTAAAACTCGCGAACAAACCCTATTCCCTGGTGGAGGGTCTCATCTATTTTCAGTTGTGGGTATGGGTTTCCCAGCTCTTCAGAGCTCAGGTATTTTGGGCACATCATGACACTCCCACAATTGGCCATCCAGGTAATAAGAAATTTCTCAAGTTGATAAAATGGACTTTCTATTTGGGCAGGTTTATCAAAGGAAATACCATCTTTGATTGCCGATTGTGTTACTTGTGCATGGGTCTAGTTAGATAGATCAGGAAAGAAGGGCCTTCTTCATCTTTACTTCAGGTGGAGGGTCCATGGATTTTATTGTCAAACTCCCCTGTTTTAATGGATTTAAGCTGGTTATGGTTGTGGTTGATTGTTTTACAACATTTCTTTATTCATTCCATGCTCATTCATGATTACATAATAAGAAACTGCTCGTCTCTTTGTACACCATGTGTTTTTAAATGTTTGGTCTCCCGCAGGGGAGATCATTGTTGACCATGGGCCCCAGTTTACAGCGCGTTTCTGATATGAGCTTTTATCCATATTAAAAATCACCCCCTGCTATTCCATAGCGTATCATCCCCAGTCCAATGGACAAACTGAGTAGGTTAGCCAAATTTTGGAACAGTGTTTGCATTGCTACACGGCAGCCACACTGTGACGAATGGGGTCTCTCCACATTGCCACAAAGCAGTTGGGCAAGAGGGCCCAAGTGAGGGCCCAAAGGCAAGAAGAGGGCTGCTGTGGTTAGGTCCCTCATTCGTTGGCTTGTTTAGCAGTTTAGGTATCCCTGGAACACTGTGAGGATGATGCTCACACTGAGGAGGGCAGTTTGGCCTCCAGAGAGAGCATATAGAGAGGACAGCTCTATCAAAATCTGAGGAATGGTCCATTTGCTTCGCTCAAAATCCCTGATTTTCCTTTAGATCTCAATAAATGATTTCAAAATCTCAAAATTTTATTTTCGATTTTTAAGGTTTTTATTCTATATATTAGAAGACGAAGTTGTCTTAAACACCTTCGCTTGGTTGGTTTTTATATTATGGAATGGGGGATATGGGGAAACTGGACCCTGCGGAGTCCGCGGGCAGCAGGTTATCCACGGGCCTATTTTGAGAATCTCAGCCTCCAATATTCCCATCTAGGCCCATTCTAGACCATTTGTTGAGTACCTGTGGCATTACGGAAACTTTTTTCTATTTATTTTTGTTTGTCAAGGATGAATCAGAGCTCATCTCAACCTTATCACCAAAATTCCCATTTTCTGATAATTCAGCCCAGCAGCCCCTAATTCGCTGTGCTGCCCTTTACCATGGCTCTTGATACTTTTGACAAGCGGCAGATTTGGCTTGGCAGCTCCTGATTTGTTGAGCTGCCCAATGCTGTCATTTCCTCTTTTGGTGTTATTCAGCTTGGCAGCTCCTGATTCACTGAGCTGCCCAATGCCATGATTCATGCACTTCCATTTTTAGAATTATTCAGCTTGGCAGCCCCTGATTCTCTGGGCTGCTCTTTTGCCATTGCCAATCTCTATGCATGGGACCTTGGAATTCAGGTCAGCAGCCTCTGATTGGCCCAATCGCCATTTACGTCGACCTTTGCTGCCTTTGCTTCGAGGTTTTGTCAATTTTGTGGCATCTTATTCAACAGAATGCTATTTTGAGGGTCGTTGCCCTCAAGCCCCATGTTTTTATGTATATCATGCATAATACTATTAGCCATGATCCCCGCCTTAGGGGGGTCAGGGCTATGTGGCGGTCAGGCAGCGCCTTGACCGTCAAACACACAAGATACCTGAGCCAATGATTCCCCCACACATTTTGCCTATAATAATGGAACTCACGCTTCTATGGTGTTTTCCCCTATGAAGCAACGTTGGTGTATAATTCCTCGTTTTGGTCAGTCCCTGTCTCATCCAGAGGTCCCTGCTGCCACAGATCACGTTGAGCACATTTGGTCTACCCAGTCTTTAGTGCAGGAGCATCTCACAAAGGCTATCGATGATTATAAGCAGTTTGCAGATTAAAATTGGCTTCCTGGTCATGATATAGTGGTGGGCTCATATGTTAGGTTAGATACATGCCATTTGCAGATGCAGGTACCTTCCCAGAAGTTTGTAAGCAAGCATTTGGGTCCCCACCCTTTGGAGGAAAACTTGGGAAATGGTGCTTTCCAGTTAAAGCTGCCAGCTCATTGGAAACAACACATCGTCCTCCATGTATCTCAGTTGTCCCTATTCAAGGGGACCATTTCCACCAATCCTGAGCCAATAGTAATTGAGGATGCTGTAACGCTGAGGTGGAAAACATCTTAGCGTCCTGTAAATCTCGGAGGTTAGATCAGTATCTCATCGCCTGGAAGGGTTATATGGCCTATGAGAATAGTTGGGTCAAGGCCCATGATTGATCAAATTTCATAAAACTGGTCGAGGCGTTTAATGAGTCCCATCTGGATGCTCCCCATCCTCCTCCAAAAGTTGCAACCTTAATGGCGATCAAGTCGCCTAAGGCGCACAAAAATGTAGCCCTTATGCAGTTTCCAGGTGGTGGTGCCTCTCCTTTGGCAAAAGGAAAGGGTAATGTAAGTCCATGGGAACGCCCCTTTGCGTAGATCAGGCGACTTTCCCATTCCCAAACAAGAAGAGTCCAAAGAGAGTGGCTGTACTCTTTGTCACCCAGGACAATCTCGCCCACATGGTAGACGAGTGCTGGATAACAGAACTCCCTCTAAAGATTACTCCCCTAGTGCTCTCGCACCTCAGCCAAACTTGTCCACAAAATTGAGGAAATCTGTGCTGAGATTACCAAATAGAAGACAAAAGGTCCAAAACCAATGGAAAAAATCCTGACAATTGGAAACCTAATAGTCAAGAAGGGACTAGTATCATTTATTGGCTGGAATCACTGATCGTTTTGACTCAGGTAGCATTACAATCACTGACACCAAACACTCCTCAAAAACGTTGGGGATTATTTCTGATGAGCAGATGGAACCTTTTGGGTCATTTTTAGATAACTTAAAACCTCTATCTAATAAATCAAGAGTTGCAGCTGACATAACTCATTTGGTCAAACAAACTTCCCATTGACTGGGCACGGGCAGGTTGGGCATCCTGAACCCATTTCCAACCAATTGGGACCAGCCCTATGTGGGTGGCCCTCACTGATTCCCATTGCTCATCAGGGCCAGAAACCGTCATGTCAACCAACAAAATGCAGTCAATCTTCAGCCCAGGTATTCGTGGCTGAAATGATAGCAACTTGGCGCTGCCAAATCCTTTGATGTCAGTTCCAATTAGAATTATCCTCCACCTCCCCCAAAAATTGACTGGGTTAGGAAGAATTTAAAGGACTAATCCCTGCTTTGACCCACTACCAATTGAACATTATTTAAACAGTTTAATTGCACTGAGAAAATTGTTGGTCAATTTTCTACATTTATCTTTACAATAAAATCCCTTTACCCAAATTTCAGTTTTTATGTTGGAAACCAAAAAGCCCTTTCCACCTATATTCCAACAACCCTTGGGGTTTATGTTCATATTCACCTGGTATCTTTCTAGTGCTTACACATGATTATGGCTTATGGGTACTTACTGGCGGAATTTCTTCATAGTTTCATGACTGCTGTACCAGCAGCAGTGCCACTGGCATTCAGGTTTACTGTTTGGGTGCTTCAGCATCTAATATGGCAGGCTGGTCTAAAAAATTGTTGTTTACCTGACAAATGCGCTACACTTCACTTAAGCTAGAATCATATAAGTGTTCTTTTTTCAAAACTGAGATGGAATTCCTAGGCCATAAAGTTAATTACAATGGGATTTTTCCCTTATCTAATAAGATATGAGCTATTTTGACATGCCTGTTCCTAAAAGCTTGTGGAATATTCAAGTGATTTTAGGAATGATTGGTTATTAATAACAATTCATCCCCCATTTTGCTGAGATTGCAGAGCCTTTAGTCTATTTATTGCACAAGGAAGTTCCTTTCTTACGGGAAGAACTGCAACAGTAAGCTTTTGATCTTTTACATCAGGCTTTAGTTAGTGCCCCAATTTTAGCTCACCCTGGTTTTTCAAAACCCTCTATATTATTTAAGGATTCCAGTGATGTAGCTATTGGGGCTATTCTGGCTCAGCATGATTCCAGCCTGATTGATCATCCCATCGCTTATTATTTTAAAAAACCCTTTACAAGGCAGAAAACATTTATAGCGTTACTGAGAGGGAATGCCTCGCAGTCCTATCCGCCATCAAGCATTTTCGCCCTTATCTCTATGGCAAACATTTTACTATCATCACGGATCATGCTTACTTTAAATGGTTACAACAAATGAAAGATCCTGATGGACGCTTAGCTAGATGGGCGTTATAGCTTCAGAATTATTACTTGTCAATTTAGCAACACACTGGAGCTATACACCAAAATGCTAATGGACTTTCTCAATTACCTATACTTACTTTATTCACTGCTGAGGAAGATCATATCTATGATCTGATTGGCAGACCTGAACTCTGGTATTGTGAATCTAATGAAGTTATAGCGAAGCTACAATCCTTAACTGAGAATAATCAAGTTAAAGAAGATTCTTTATATAAGAAGTTGGGATCAAATGGCTACCTTTTATTTAGTCTTCTGTGAGGACTGATACTATTATGAAAGCTCATCAAACTGTAGGGCATGGAGCTGTCGCTAAGACTTTACAATGGTTGAAAAGTCATTGTTACTGGGTTAACATGCTGGAAACTGTGCATAATGTGTTGAAGACTTGTCTCGCTTTCCAAAAACAGCATATTGGAAATCTGATTTGCCAACACAAAATTGTGGGACCTTCAACACCTTTTTACACTATGAGTATCGATTTGGTGGTCCCTCTCCCTACTGCTATGTATGGGCATCGTTATATTATATTAGCTATTGACCATTTTAACAAATGGACTGAAGCTGTCTCTGTTTTCACTGTCATCACTAAGGCCAATGCGTCCTTCCTTTTTAAGCAATTTTTCACCCGGCATGGTAGCCTGAAAGTTCCATTATATGATAATGGGACCAACTTTGTTTCACAGGTGGTATCTGAGCGTACTAAATTAATGTGTACCTATCAGTCGTTTACAGCTCCTTATAATCCTTCTACTAATGGTGTGGTCAAATGAGCAAATGGTACCTTTGTAGCTATCCTTCAAAAGATGGCCTCTAATAATCCGAGTAGATAGAATCTCTACTTACCTAGTGCGAGGTTAGCCTATAGGGTTAGCTATTATCATATAATTGGGATGTCTCCCTTCAAGGCTCTTTATGATTGGGATCCTATTTCACCCTCAAGTGTACAACCTATACTTGATGCTGCAACCCCGCAAACTAATGATTTAGCTATGAGGATGCTAGCTGATAAAATTATCAGAGTAAAAGCCTTAGATTCGGATTCTCTTGCTATTAAAACCTTAAAAGAGGAAACTAGAACCAATGATAATTGACCTCCTTTACCTAAATATCAAATTGGGGATCATGTACAATTTTATCATCATAGATCTGGATGACAGATTCACAAATTTGATACCTTATGGGATGGTCTTTACCATATTATTTATTGTTGGGGTATTGAATACTCCATTTCAGCTATTGATACTGGGACTGTTATCAATAGAGTTCATAGTAGGCTTCTTCATATGTACGTTCCCCTAGGCAAGATCTTAATGGAGGCATTGTTACAGATTCAACTGCGATGACTGATTCTAACCAAGATTGAGGTTGATGTCTTGGTCTAATAAGATCTTAAAAACCCTGTCAGAGATATCTGAATCTTGGTTAGACTAACAATCGATCCTTCAGAGTTATTGGCCTCCTCAGACGGATGATGCTAAGCAATTCAAAGGGGCTATGCAATGGGTTGGGACCATCTAGTACTAAAAAAAGGGGGGGCTATGCAACCAGAAGGGGCTAAGCCCTCCACAAGAAGGTTGACCCCATCTAATAAGAACTTTATCAGATCAGACCATCACAAGTATTTATGATAATCAGCAATATCAGTCCTCTATTAGAAAAGATCTTACCTCAGTTGAAGCACAAAGCTCCTCATGAAGAACTACCAAAGCAACTCCTACAAAGATCCCTCATTTCTAACTAATAAAGTACCACTATTTTTGTCTTGCGTAGCTTGACTTTGGTCCATTGATAACTAAGTTCTTTATTCTGATTGGAATCTACTATTACAACGAAACTAATAACTTCATTGCCTTGTTTTCACCTTTGCTAGAGCCACGAACTAATAATTTCATACCCTTTGTAGCGCCTGAATATTGTAATTTCTCACAACATTTTCAATAGAACTGAATTAGCTCCGCGTCTTGCTAAGGTTGTTTTTTAGTTTAGAATTTCTTTCAGCTATGTAGGAACAAGATTATCTTCCAAATAGAAATCCCTCCTAGATATGCTCTTCTAATTTCTAGAATTCTTACTAGTGAAATTTATTGCTAATAATCAGCACCTACAAATGGAAGGATTTAAACTTTTCTCTCTCGTTGCAATCACTTTTGCAGCTTAATTAATTAAAGTATGAATCTAGTTTGATAATCTCAAAGAGGAGATTAGTCTGCGCCCATGTCAGGGAGCAGTTGGACAAGCAAGGTAAGAGGCACAGGTGGTAGGCCTGCGACCTCCAACGTTCAAAAACGCCTTGGAGAAACTGGTGGAATAGAAAAAAGTAAAAAACTGGCGGTCACTATTTCCCCAGAAATCGTCGCTTGGCAGGCGTGATGTGACCAGTACATCAACACGCCGCACTCTCAACCACTCTCGTCAGTGGAATACAGAGTCTGGCGTTTCTGGACATCCAACAAACAGCTTTATGGAAAAATTTTGTGGGGATATGCACACTTTTTCTCAACCATGGTGTATTTCACACCTCACTCCATGTCACGTGTTGACTGGACCTCGGTTTTGAAGACAAGGAGGTAGAAGATGAAGCTGCTGCTGTGCGCATAGTGACTGACCTCCTGAAGGGCAACAGGTCGTCAAAACCAAATGCACCAGATGGACAAAATCCAACCAGATTTTCCACATGTTTAACTTTTTGCCCACTACAGTCAAGCGTGCCATTCTGGAGCAGCACCTGAAATATGGTCTCATCATATACGGCGAAATAAAATCCTTTGAGATGCAACGCTTTACGCTGATGCCTACCTGTGCACCAGCAAAGCCATTGCAGTTCTGACTCCAACTGAGGAGATTGTGAAGGACCTAACCCAGATCCCACACTCCAAATATATTAATATCGAAGGGCATACCACCCACCCTTTCCAGGTAACTATAGACAGCGCACCCCCCATCTGCACCCACTGTGACGCGTTTGTCCATAAGGCACATGCATGCCCCACCAAGGAGGGCATCACATTCCAAGGGCACCCCTTGGCGGCCATGGCCAGCGGGGAGGCGCACCATGAACCAACCACCAGCACCAAAGAGGCTTTCCCGTGGGGAGCACAAGGCTGCTACTTACTAGTAAAGCCTATCTCCCCTCAAGAGCGAAAGAAGGCCAAACAGGCCCGCAGGGCCGCAGCCAAGGAAGTGGCCAAAGTCGCCTCCACTATCCCACACTCCCAATGCCAGGAGAACATCAAAACCTTCACAGTGGAAGCAACTCGGGAATCCTTCAACCAATAAGATTGGGAAGCACATGCCAATTGGGCCACCCAATCTGAGGATCCGATGGGCGACTCAATCTCACCTGACCTTTGCAACCAAGCCCCAATTGAAACTGACTTTGTCTCCAACCTACCTGAAAAAAATTTTGACCCAAATGTTGGTGCACTGAACTCACTTGCACCGCAAAAAATTTGTTCAACGTCGGGGAAACAAAAAGCAAAGGCAAAAGCCAACGTGAACCTGTCTGCTAAAATTAACAAAACTACTGATAGCATTGCTGCAAACGCCCATGCTGTAGTGAAGGCCTGTGGGGATCCAGAGGAGGCTGGTGGGCCCAGGTGCCCACCCCTTGCACCTAAGGTGCGATGGGGGAAGCCTTCACTTTAGGGACATTAAATATCGCCAGACTCAAGGCCTCACCATCCCAGGCTAGGAAACTGAGTTTTTTACAAAAAAATTTACCCGTGGACATCCTGGCCATCCAGGAGTCCCACTGTCCGCAAGGTTCTGAGGATGCTTGGAAAACCATGCTCCTCTCCCTATCCTTCTGGTCAGAGCGCTGTGGGGTGCTAGTTCAGAAAAACAATTTTTTAAATTTTTATCGTCATAATCTTTCCTCAATGGCTGAGTCCTTGTTGTTTCATCCTCGTGGGCTGATGTGGCGCATGCTATTATCAACATATATGCTTTGACCTGTGCATGAGAGCGTCAGGAATTTTTCTCATTGGTCAAATCCCTTCCATTACCCCCTGACCCTTTTGTAGTTGGTGACATGAACTGTTGGCTAAACTCACCCACAGACCATTGGCCTTCCTCATCCCACGCCCCAGGGTCACGTAGAACTTCGCATTCTAAAGGCCACCCTTGGGTTATTAGATGCGCTGCTGCAGCAAGCCCCGCAGCTCAAAAACATGACACGCCCCCACGTCCACAATGGCCAATTAAGTTCCATGACCTGCATTGACCTTATCCTCACGCCAGCGAAATTTTGACCTCAAATTTCCCTTTTCAAACAACAAAAATTGATTTCTCTGACCACCGCTGGTCTCAATAACCTACCACTTACTTGTTGCAGTGGCTAAGGTCCCGCATTGGTGCAAACTCCACCCACCCAAACTTGCATCACCAGGATTTTCCACTTGTGTGGAATCAGTGACTTCGGCAAAAGAGTTTATTACACCATTTTGTGTGGACCCATTTTCCACATGGTCAGCCTTCAAAGAGGATACCATCCACCACACTTGCCACCTCTCCTCCCAACACTCATGAGCTACATCAGCTGTCATCTTGCGCGCTCTGGAAGAGTTGGCACACCTGGAGTCCAACATCCCAGCCACAGGCTACAGCCCTGCTTGAGGCCGGAAGTGGGCAGAAGCAGCCGCCCATCTCAACGCACTCAAAAGGCAACACAAACATCAGGTTTGTGTTCAGTACAGGGCCAAACACATTACAGAGGGCGGCACATGCACTGCATATTTTTTATAAAATTCTTCGCACCACGCCAGAGTGTGGCCTGCACACAGGTGCGGAGATTGGATGATTCCATCACAGATATTGCAGCCGAAGTGGCAATTAAAATACAAAAGTATTACTCCAAGTTGTACTGATCTGATCCAATTCAGCTGGCTGAAGTGGCGAAATTTCTCGATAGCACTCACATCTGCACCATTTCCTGATACCCAGAACTAATGAATTTGATTACTCTGAATGAACTCTGGTCAGCCATCCGCAGTGCACCAAATTGGAAATGCCCAGGCCCTGATGGCATTCCATATGAGTTCTATAAAAAGTACTTCAAATATATATCCCCACTGCTGCTTGCCTCCCTTAACCAGAGCCTTTTGGATACGCGCCTTCTACCAGGAGGGCAAGAGGCCTTCACCATCACACTCTTCAAGAAAGGGGTAAGCTAGACCTAGCCAACTGGCGCCCCATTTCTTTAACTAACAAGAAGCAAAAATTTTAACTAAAATCATGGCTAACCGTTTAGGGATTGTAGCTTCTGCCACCATCTCCCCAGAACAATTTGGTTTCATACCCAGAAGGTCAATTTGGGACAACGTGCACTCTGTGGCTAACGCATGCCAGTCCACAGCCTCTGGGGCACTAGTATTTTTGGACCAACAGAAGGCATATGATAGAGTAAATTGGGAATACCTCAGGGCCTGCCTCCACCAATTCCGCTTGCCCCCCCGCTTCATCAACTGGGTAATGCTGCTCACAGAATCTGCAACAATGGCAGTGCGTGGTCCTGGCTTCCTAACGGAAGTAGTCCGCCCTCAAAGGGGCCTACTACAAGGGGACCCCCTTATCCCACTCTTATACAACTTCAGCCTTGACCCACTACTTTGAAACGTGAATGCCCACCTCACTTGGGTCCATGTACCAGGCCAAGCCCCAGGCAAGATGATGGCGTTTGCAGATGACTGTGTGGTCGGGGTATCTAATAATTAAGATAAACGCGCGCTTGAAGCTCTCATCCAGGAGTATTCCCAGGTAAGCAATGCTGCACTGAATGCTTCCAAAACCAAAATCATCCTCCTTGGTCGGTATCAAACCTTCTGGGCCCCAGCGACCAATGACCAGCCCAGCCCATCTGCTCGCACACATGCTCGCTTTCCCTGCTCACCCCACACTGCCCCACTTGTGCTCCCCTTCGTACCACGGCCTACCATAGGGCCTGTCCGCCATCTGGGTATGTGGGTGGAGGCAGGCGGGTATTCCTCAGCAGTAATGGAAAGTCATATTCTAGACAATGTGACGAAGCGTATTGCCTCCCTCAGAGCCCACCCTACTTTCCTTACTGGCAGGGTTGTCTTAGATAACTCTATGCTTCTCTCCAAAGTCTGGTTTGGAGCCCACGCAATCGCCTTATCCCCAGGTTTTTTTTTTCAAATCTATGTATGCCCTCCTACAAGGGTGGCTATGGTCAGGCCGCCCACTGCAAGTGTGACTTGAGGTCATGTTTGTTCCTCGTCGTCATGGTGGCATGGGCCTGCTTGAATTTAAAGCCCATGCTGCCAAGATCCTGGGCACCTGGATTGCGGCCATCACCACCCCTATGCTCCCCTCCCAACACTATTCCCACGCGGCCCGCTCCAACTTCTCCCGCGCCCTGAGCCTTAACAACCCAGCGAACCCTCACTCCTTGATGAAATATCTGGCTTCTTACCCCTCGGCCACAGGTCCTCACAGTACTAAAACCCACTACAAACGAATCCTCCTCTCCATGCGGAGCGCTGAGTGGAGAATTCATATTAGTGGACACACAGCACAGAGAGGCCGCCCCTCTCCTCAGTTCACACAGGAGGTACAGGGGTTACCCATTCAAGATGGCTTGATCCCCACACGGCCCCATGTCCTATCCAGGGTGGACTACCTGGACATGATGGACATCCCTTATTCCAGTGAGACCCAGAAGACTATTTGGAAATACGCACAACACCCTCTGTTGCAGCCTCAAATCTGTTCCCATGTGTGGCGCTGCCTGAGGTGGGTGTACCATATGGCTGAGCACTCTAACGCTTTACACTCATCCTGCATCGTGTGTGGCCAGTATGAACGCTGTTCCACCGCCTGGAGAAGTTTCCTACCTCTAAAGTGTTATGGCGCAAAGTTCAACGTCTGCTTGGCCAGGATCAAACACATCCCTTCTGTCTGTCAAGAGATATGTTTGCTATATCCATGGTATCCCCCCTTCCACCCTCCCTCTGTGCTCTGGTGGTTGCAATCACCATGTGGACTATCCACACGATTGTCTTGGATGCCATCGCAGGCTCCACCCCCACCCTCCCAGAAGCTGTCCACAGATTCTGGTCCCATTTGGTGGACCACTTTCAAGCGTGGATGTTTGGGTACCTCCCACCGCATTTCTGTCAGCTGATCTCCTCCTGGTTCCCAGTTTGGTTCATCAAATTGGACCCTTTCCTCCACACGTGTTCAATTGTGGTTACGGCCCCTTTACACGTTTCCTCCCCCTCCCCATAGTGGCGTTCCCGCTGGCAACAAGAGATAGCATCGCTTCTCTGGGGTGCCTCCCCTGTTACTAAGTTTTGTTTCTTTTGGGTCGACATTCAGAAGTGTCCATCCCCTGGTCGGCCTTCCTCACAATAAATCTAAATTTAAAAATGGAGGGATTTAAGCATAATATTCAAAATAGGACAGTGAAGTAAATGCCTAAGAGTAGGGCATTTCCATAATAACAATAACCCAATCACAATTAGGACATTGGCTGATGGCCATGAAAGATAATAAAATTATTGACAATAGTTTTACACTAGTGGGTAAGGATATTATAGTAAGTAATACAATAAGCTAAAAAATTAGACCAAAGGCCATGATAATAAATAAATTTAAGGAATTAAGAGTTGAACTAACAGGGATTAAGGATTTGATCCTCCTTTGTAAATACCAGTAATTAAGGGCATCAGACGAGATTGGTAATGATAATTTATTACAAAATATAGCAACTAGATATGAAAAGTGTGTTGTAGGGCAAGGTAATCCATAATAATCTAATCTTATAGATTACATTGGAGTAGAGTGCTAATTAAGAACTGTACCTAGATAATAATAAAAATAAAATAAAATAAACAAATAAATAAAAGGATGGTTGGTCAAACCAATTGCAACAAATACCCTTGAATTCAGAATCAATTTCAGGTCACATTTCATGAACTAGTTGTATAAATAAATAGTTTGTCATCCAAAACTTGTATTTTCACTTTTGTCAGCTTTTTAAACTTCATCCCAGTTTTAAAGTGATGTAATGAACTCTATTTTATTACACTATCAAAGATCAACTTTTACCCAACCAAAGTAATGTGTACAAAGACCAGCACACCTCTGAGGTTTTTTTCATGATCCATCATCTGATCCCACTTTTAGCCACGCCTCAGTAACCATAACGTCTTACCCCTTCTGAGCCCTGTTGCGCTACATCTGTTTTTCCTCCTGCTTGTCCATCATGTCAGTGCTTGCAAAGAAAGAGGCTAAGTCACTTGAGTGGCCGCTGTGCTAGTTGTTAAATCCTGGCACACTAGTGATCGCAGGTGCTTTGGCACAGGATTTTAACAAATATAACAATCATAGGAGTATTAAACCTCTTAAACGCCCTTAAAGATTTTAAGGTCAAAAATAACCACATATAGAGTTAAATTTAAATAATTTTAATTTTAAATTTATTGCGGGGAAAGCTGACCATGGGACGGACACTTCCAAATATGACTCAGATGAGACAAAACTTAGTACCAGGGGAGGCACCCCAGAGAAGCGATGCTATCTCTTGTTGCCAGCGGGAACGCCACTTATGGGGATGGGGAGGGAACGTGTGTAGGGGTCGTAGCCACTATTGAGCACGTGTGGAGGAAGGGGTCTGATTTGATAGACCAGAATGGGAACCAGGAGGAGACCAGCTGTCGGTGACGCGGTGGGAGATATCCAAACATCCACGCTTGAAATTGGTCCACCAAATGAGACCAGAATCTGTGGACAGCTTCGGGGAGGGTGGGGATGGAGCCAGCGATGGCATCCAAGACAATCGTGTGGATAGGCCACATGGCGATTGCAACCACCAGAGCATGGAGGGAGGGTGGATGGGGGAGGCCATTGATGAAGCAAACATATCTCTTGACAGACTGAAGAGATGCGTTTGATCCTGGCCTAGCAGACGTTGGACTTCGCGCCATATCACTTTAGAGGTGGGGCACTTCTCCAGGCGGTGGAACAGCGTTCCATACTGGCCACACACGACACAGGATGAGTGTAAAGCGGTAGAGCGCTCAGCTGTACAATACACCCGCCTCAGGCAGTGCCACACATGGGAGCGGACTTGAGGCTGCAACAGAGGATGGTGTGCGTATTTCCAGATAGTCTTTTGGGTCTCAGTGAAATAAGGGATGTCCATCATGTCCAGGTAGTCCACCCTGGATAGGACTTGGGGTCGAATGGGGATCACGCCATCATGGATGGGTAGCCCCTGTACCTCTTGTGTGAACTGAGGAGAGGGGCGGCCTCTTCAGGTTGTTTGTCCACTAATACGAATTTTCCACTCTGCGCTTCGCATGGAGAGTAGGATTCGTTTGTAGTGGGTTTTAGTCCCGTGAGGACCTGTGGCCGATGTGTGTGATGCGAGGTATTTCATCAGGGAGTGGGGGTTTGATGGATTGTTGAGGCCCAAGGCTCGGGAGAAGTTGGAGAGGGCTGCGCGGGACCAGTGTTGGGATGGGAGTGTAGGAGCGGTGACAGCCGCGATCCAGGTGCCCAGGATCTTGGCGGCATGGGTTTTGAAGTTAAGCAGGCCCATGCCACCATGATGATGAGGGCCAAACATGACCTCTAGCCGTACTGGTGGAGGGCGGCCAGACCAAAGCCATCCTTGCAGTAAAGCATACAGGGATTTGAAGAAGCTTGGGGAGAAGGGGATGGCGTGGGCTCTGAACCAGACTTTGGATAGGAGCATAGAGTTGGCAAGAACAACCCTGCCAGTGAGGGTAGTAGGGTGGGCTCTGAGAGAGGCGATTTGCTTTGTCACGTTGTCCAGTATACGGCACTCCATTACTGCTGACGCGTATCCGCCTGCCTCCATCCACACGCCCAGATGGCGTACCAGTCCTATGGTAGGACGTAGCACAAAGGGGAGCACCAGTGGAGTGGTGTGTGTTGAGTTAGTAAGGCGTGGACGTGGGCGAGCAGATGGGCTGGGATGGGAACTACTTGCTGAGGCCCAGCAGTTCTGAAACTGACCAAGGAGGATGATTTCGTTTTTGGAGGCGTTCAGTGCCGCGTTGCTTACCTGGGAATATTCCTGGATGAGGGCTTCAAGCGCGCGTGCATCTTTATTATTAGACACCCCCACCACGCAATCATCTGCAAATGCCATCATCTTGACTGGGGTTTGGCCTGGCACATGGACCCCAGTGAGGTGGGCATTCACATTTCGCAGTAGTGGGTCAAGGCTGAAGTTGTATAAGAGTGGTTTGAGGGGGTCCCCTTGTCGCAGGCCCCTTTGAGGGCGGACTACTTCCATTAGGAAGCCTGGGTCAAGCACTGCCATTGTTGCAGATTCCGTGAGCAGCATCACCCAGTTAATGAAGCGGGGGGTAGGCGGAATTGATGGAGGCAGGCCCTTAGGTACTCCCAGTTTACTCTATCATAGGCTTTTGTTGGTCCAAGAATACAAGTGCCCCAGAGGCTGTGGACTGACACACATTAGCCACAGAGTGCACGTTATCCCAAATTGACCTTCTGGGGATGAAACCAAATTGTTCTGGGGAGATGGTGGCAGATGCTACAGTCCCTAAATGGTTAGCCATGATTTTGGTTATAATTTTTGGTGTCTGTGTTTGTTAGAGAAATGGGGCGCCAGTTGGCTAAGTCAAGCCTATCCCCTTTCTTGAAGAGTGTGACAGTAAAGGCCTCATGTCCTCCTGGTAGGAGGCGCGTTTCCAACAGGCTTTGGTTGAGTGAGGCTAGCAGCAATGGGGATATATATTTAAAATATTATTTGTAGAACTGATATGGGATGCCATCTGGGCCTGGGCATTTTCAGTTTGGCGCACCGCGAATGGCTGTCCATAATTCATTTGAAGTAATTAAATTCAAGATTTCCAGGTATCAGAAAATGGTGTGGATATGAGCTTGGTCGAGAAATTCTGCCAATTTGGCTGGCTGAATTGGTTTGACTTGGTATAACTCAGAGTAATATCTTTGCATTTCGATTGCCACTTCAGCCAGTGTGTCCGCAATGGAATTATCCGATCTTCACACCTGTGTGCAGGCCACACTCTGGTGTGGTGCGAAAATTTTTTGAAGAAGTATGCGGTGCACTTGTCGCCTTTAGTGATGCATGTGGACCTGTATTGGACACAAACCCGATGTTTGTGTTGCCTTTTGAGTGCGTTGAGGTGGGCGGCTGCCTCCGCCCACTTCCAGCCCCATGCAGGGCTATATCCTGTGGCTGGAATGTTGGACTCCAAGTGGGCCAATTCTACCAGCGTGCGCGATATAACTACCGATGTGGCTCGTGAGCATCTGGAGGAGAGATGGCAATAGTGGTGGATGGTGTCTTATTTGAAAGTTGCCCATGTGGAAATGGGGTCTGCACATAAAACGGTGCAACAAACGATTTCACCAAAGTTGCCTCTTCCACCCACGTGGAAAATCCTGGCAACGCGAGCTTGGGGGGGCGGATTTTGCACCAATGTGGGGCCTTTGCAACTGTGACAGGTAAGTGGTATGTTATCGAGACCAGTCGGTGGTCAGGGATTTCTATTTTTGTTGTTTTGAAGTGGGAGATGTGGGGTTGGAATTTCGCCAGTGCTAGAATAAGGTTGATGCGGGTCATGGACCTTAATTGACCATTGTGGACATGGGGATGCATCATGTTTTCGAGCAGTGGGGCATGTTGTGGCAGTGCATCCATTAACCCAAGGGTGGCTTTTAGAACACGTAGTTCTACGCGACCCTGTGGGGCGTGGGGTGAGGGTGGCCACCAGTCCATTGGTGAGGTTAGCCAACAGTTCATGTCGCCAACTAGGAAAGAATTGGGGGGTAGCAGGAGGGATTTGACTGATGAGAAAAATTCCTGACGCTCATGTGCACCGTTTGGGGTGTAAATGTTGACGATTGTGTGTGCAATGTCAGCCCATGAGAAGGTGACAACAAGCACTCGGCCATTTAGGAATGTTTCTGAAGATGTGAATTTGAAAAATGTTTTTCTGAATTAGCACCCCACAGTGCTTCGACCAAAAGGATAGGGATGGTAGGAGCATTGTTTTCCAAGCTTCCTCAGAACCTCGTGGACAGTGGGACTCCTGGATGGCCAGGATATCCATGGGTAAATTGTTTTGTAAAAAACTCAGTTTCCTAGCCTGGGACAGGGAGGCCTTGAGTCTGGCAATATTCAGCATCCCTAGAGTGAAGGTTTCCCCCATCGCACCTTAGGTGTATGGGGGTGGGCCCCGGGCCCACCAGCCTCTTCCAGGTCCCTATGGGCTTTTACAGCAGCGTGGGTATTAGCAGCAACACTATTGGGGTTTTTGTTAATTTTTGTGGAAAAGATCACGTTGGCTTTGGCCTTCACTTTTTGTTTTTCCGACGTCAGATGAATTTTTTGCGGTGTGGATAAGTTCAGTGCACCGTCAAGTGGGGCAAAAAAATTTTTGGTTGGGATAGGTCCCAAGTCAATTTTGACCAGAGCTTGGATGCATCAATTGGGTGAGATCAAATTCTTCCATCAGATCCTCGGATTGAGTGGCCCACTCTGCATGGGCCTCCCAATCTGATTGGGTGATGGATTCCTGAGTTGCTTCCACCGCGAAGGTCTCCATGTCCTCCTGGCGTTGTGAGTGTGGGATGGTGGTGGTGTCCTTGGCCACTTCCTTGGCCGCGGCCCTATGGGCCTGCTTGGCCTTCTTCTGCTCCTGCGGGGAGATGGGCTTTACCAATAGGTAGCAGCCTTGTGCTCCCCACAGGAAAGCCTCCTTGGTGCTTGCAGTTGGTTTGTAGTGCGCCTCTCCGCTGGCCATGGCCGCCAAGGGGTGCTCTTGGAATGTGACGCCCTCTTTGATGGGGCATGCATGTGCCTTATGGCCGAACGCGTCACAGTGGGTGCAAATGGGGGGCGCGCTGTCCACGGTTACCCATAATGGGTGGGTGGTATGCCCTGCCATGTCAATAAAGGTGGAGTGCGGGATCTGGGTTAGGTCCTTTGTGATCTCCTCAGTTGGGGTCAGAACTGTGATGGCTTTGCCGGTGCACAGGTGTGGCATCAGCATGAAATGTTGCATTTCGAAAGATTGTATTTCACCATATATGGTGAGACCATCTTTCAGGTGTTGCTCCAAAATGTCACGTTTTACCGTAGTAGGCAAAAAGTCAAATGTGAGGAAAATTTGGTTTGATTTTGTCCATCTGGTGCGTTTAGTTTTTGATGACCCATTGCCCTTCGGGGAGGTCAACCACTATACACACCGCTGCAGCCTTGTCTGCTGCTATTTTGCTTTCAAAACCTAGGTCCAGCCAACCATGCGACATGGAGTGAGATGCAACGTACACCGCGGTCAGGAAAATTTTGTGTACATCTTCACAAAATTTTTCCCACAGGGCCATTTTTTGGATGTCCAGATACACATGGACTCCAAATTCCACCGACAAAAGTGGCTGGGAATGTGGCGTGTTTATGTACTGTTTGCATCATGCTTGCCACACGAGTATCTCCAGGGAAATTGTGACTGCCAGTTTTTTTAGATTTTTTTCTATTCCGCCAGATTCTCTGGGGCGTTTTCAAACGTTAGAGGCCGCGGGCCTTCCGCCTGCTCCTCTTGCCTTGCTTGCCCAACTGCTCCCAGACATGGGCGCAGAATAATCCCCTCTATGAGATTATCAAACTAGATTTTAGTCTTGAATTGAATAAGTTGCAAAAGTGTTTGCAACGAGAAAGAAAAGTTTAAATTTAAAACATTTTAATTATATAAAAATTTGTGATAAAAAGAGGTCCCTTATTAAAATAAAGCTCCCAGTAGTTTACTCTGAGGATAAAAATAAGAGGAGGAAGGGAATTCAGAATAGTCAGAGGGTAGCAAAAATAGGGTAAATGATAATTCAGTCTATTAGACTCTTTGAAATATGTTTGCCTTGGTATGGTATTAAATTTGGGTGTTAGGTCAACAGAAGGTATGACAAATCCATGTGGTAACGATTTGAAAATTATTGACCCAATAAATCATCTTTAAAAATATTTTCAAATTTGCCAAATCCAGATGTCCCAGTTATTATTGGTGGATAAAAACTTTTCAGCCCTAAAAACCTCCTCAGGACTATAGAAATAGGCGTTTTCTCTTAGGAAGTTGCACTAAATTCATATAGTGCATGGGTGAGCCTCCACATCAGTTTGACTATTCCAATGGGGGTTCAGATTAGACAATGAGTAACACCATAACTATTTGGCTGAGGGCTAGGAGTAATATCATTACACCAGTATGAACTATTCCTGTTGAGAGTTAGGGGTATTACTAATAATTTTGGAAATATTTGAAGTCAAAACATCCTTATAATCTAGTCATAAATTCAGTTGTCTAACATTAACCCATTCAAGAATATTGGGGGGAGAATAGGGGCGTAGAAAACGTCCATATCTTCGGTTGATAGTAACTCCAGAAGCAAGAGATTTGATGGAATATTTATCACCCCTCTTATAGGTGCCAACGTAAAGTCCTTCCCTAATGGGCCCAAGCCTCTCACTTCTTGGGGTGAAGTGATTATGGCAGTATAAAACTAAGTCAGAGATTTAAAAAGAGAGTAAAGGTTGTCTGAGCTCATTAGCTGACCAGCCCTCTTTACCCTGTTTTTGCAAAATTGGTCATGGCTTCATATTTAACTGAATGATGTGTTGGCCAACCTCTTAGTAGTTTTGTCCAGGCCATCAGTTTCAGCAGAAAAGACATCTTTATTTAAGAGAGCGGGTAACCCAAATTCTCAGCCATATAAGTTACAGAAAGGAGACATATTGAGGATCCGGTGATAACTAGTATGATATGCCATAAGGGCACTAGGTAAGAACTGATCACAGTGTAGGTCTGAAGTTGCCATTTTATATAATATGGATACCATGATCCCATTCAATATTACTACAGTACCGTTCGTTGAAGGGTTATAGGGGGCTGATAAGAGTTGTAGTGTTCTCATGGATGTAGCCAGGGTCTTGATCACTCAGGAGGTGAGATTTTTCCCATTTTTGCAGAGTAGAACTTGGGGGCAACCATATGTGGGGATAAAGATGAAGGAAAGTGGCGGTATAGATAGCAGTTTGGAATGGGAGAGCCACAGCTTCAATTCATTTCATATTTTGATTAATTTACACAATTATGTAGCAATTCCTACTGGTAGTCTGGGGTAGGGGACCTACCACATCTAAATTTATCATGTGGAAGGGTTGCTGAGGGGTAGTAGATTGCTTTTATATTTGGTCTTAACTCTGGTTTTCTTTTTGAGGTTAAGCAGGAATCTAGGACTTTAATAAATTCTATATTTCCCTCCCAATAGTAATAGTCTCTAATCCATTCATAGATCTTCCGTACTCTGCTGTGACCAAGGGTTGAATGAGCCTCCATGAGAGCAGGCACTCGTTCTGAAGGTCAAAGATAAGGGCAACAAATTTGACTCTATCTTTTAGATAAATTCATACTTTATACTTTAGTGTTGTGGGAGTATCATGATAGCATCTTCTTAACAAGGTCGTCCTCATCATCCCAAGCATCAGAGTTAATTAGGAAATCATTTAATCTCTCAGCTTTACTGTTATTTAAGTGAAGGACAGGCAACTGAGTCAAACCATTAACATTCATATAGTGAGTTCCAACCGAGTGTTTAATCTTCAAGTCATAGTATTGGAGCTTCAAGGCCAAGCAAGACAACCGTCAGGTTAGCTCCTTCATATATTGCAGCCATTTCAGGGAGGCGTGGTAAGTAACCAAGGTGAAGGTAGTTCTATAAAAAAGGGGCGGTCTTTTTTATAACAAGTAAGAAAGCAAGGTACCCTTTTCCTGTGACGCTGTAGTTGCTTTTGACTTTCAAAAACATCTTTGCTGAAGTAAAAGACTGGATGATCCACACCATTATCATCCAATTGAGCCAGGATGGCTCCAACAGTATGATCAGAGGCATTGGTAAAAAATTTGAAAGATTTACCATAATAGGTTGTGTAGGATAGAGAGTTCACATAACAATTGCTTTAGTATCTCAAATGTGACTGTTTGTTCAGCATCCCAATAGAAAGAAGTTCTCTTAGCCAATAAATGTATGAGAGGCTCACTGAGCAGGGTGAACTTTGGTACAAACTGATAATAAAACCCCATCAAACCTAAGATCACCTGAATATGTTGCAGGTTTTTGACGGAAGCATTTTCAATATTGCTTAAATCTTATCTTGTAAGGGACTAATTCCCTCCTTTGAGATAGCATGTCCAAGTAACTCTATTTTCTTTTGGAAAAAAGTGCATTTTGACGAATATAACTTAATGTTAGCCTCACGTAGGCGTTGAAAAACTTCCTTTAAATAAATAAGATGTTCATTGAAAGTTTTAGAGAACACTGTGATTTCATTGAAATAGAATATAACACAACTTAGCTTAAGATATTGTAGAATGTGATCCAACACTCGCTGAAAGTTTGTAGGCACATTGAACAACTCCTGCGGTATTTAAGTGTGGTTGAAATAGGCCTTCAGTGCAAGTGAGGGCACATTTTTCCTAATCTTGTGGATAAAGCTCATTTGCCAGTATCTGCTGGCCAAGTCCATAGCAGAAATGAAGTTAGATCCAGAGAGTTGGGCATGTGTGTCATAAATGCAAGGGATAAGATAACTATCTTTTTCGTAAGTTTGTTTAGTTTTTTTGTAGTCCATGACTACATTATGACCTCCATTTTTCTTTTTGATAAATGATAGAGGAGATGAACAAGGTTTTTTGGAAGGTACTAGTAATCCAACATCCATTAACTGTCTAAGATCTGTCCTCAATTGTTGATCTTTGACTTATGTTTTATGATATGGTTTGACTGGATGGGATGGGCATCACTGACATCAATGGCATGGCTCCAATCCTCCGTGTACCCAGATTTGATATCAGATTTTATGAATATAACATAGTGTTGGCGTTACAGTTCTTTAGACTGTTGCGAGGTCCAAAGGTGGGCTAAAAGCTGAAAATTCGCAAAAAGGGTCAAAAAGGAAATGGAAGAATAAAAAATACCAAATATTTTACTAGATTAAAATGTTCTGATATCTATGGGGTGCATAGGAACATGAGCCTCAAGATTCTTTGGGGCCCACCCATTCAGGATCTTCCATGGCCTTCCATATTGATCACCTGTTTGGCACCCTCATTGTATTTCGCCGCCCCCATGACCAGATCAGTGGAAACTCCGCCTCACATGACTCAGGATTTGGGCTGAGACTCCTGAAGTCGTCTCCATTGATTCACAACCGCAGGTGGATATCTTACTGACTTTTGGATTAGTACCAGTAAGATAAGGCTTCATTTGAATAGGCTTGAGAGTTGATTCACTGCGGCTCAATTCAGAAGTGGGGAATTTGATTTGTTTTTCATCTTGAATCCTGATAATGCCGCCCTCAAGAACCTGTTGGAGGGGGTATAGGGCTGAAGGAACCAGCCATGAACCCTATTAACCATGGTCCCCTGGTCGACATCAGCAATGGAGTACTCTGACTTCACCTTAACTATGACTTATAAGGTCTAGACAAAAGAACGTCTAGCTTATTCTGTCAGCCTCCAGGTCGATGGTGAAAGAAGAGAACAAGGTCACCTAATTGGAAAGTTGGTAAAGAGGGTTGGCTGAGATTAAATTGGAATGTCTCTCTTCCTATAGTTGTGACAATGCATTGTGTGGCTAGGGCTTAAAGCCAGACAATTTCATCTGATAAGGCCCTCATAGTTAATTCAGAGTTCTCAGGTGTAGAGGTCTCGAGCAATGTCTGGATGCTACTTGGTAGCTGAGGTGCACGCCCATATAGAGCTTCAAATGGGGACATTTTGATTACTCAGTGGTAGCTTATCCTGTAGGCAAGCAAAGCTCTGGGTAGGTAGTGGTTTCAACAAGCAGGATCTGAGGCAGCCATTTTTTGCAATATGAGATAAGAGTTCCATTAGCATATTCTATCGCCACATTAGTTGATGGGTGGTAAGGGGCAGCAAAACTCTGGGTAATGCTGAATACTGAGGAAAGTTCTTATACTACCTGTGAAGTGAAATTCAACATGTTAACCGAAAGTAAGGTTTGGGAGTACCCATGCTGAGTGAAAACAGATCAAACAAGGAAGAGAGCTGTGGCTTTGGTAGTGGCAGCTAGGGCCGAAATTGCTTCAACCCACTTTTATAAGTGGCCCACGGCTAGGATAATATACTTATGGCTATGCAACCCAGTGGGAAGAGGGCCCACCACATCAATGCTAATGGCATTGAAGGGCCCTGTTGGGGGCGATGACTGAGTGTTGAAATTTAGTTTTGGATTGGTCATGGCATTGCAAGTCATACATGCCTCCAAGACCTCTTGGATGGTTTCTACCATTTGATCCCATTAACAAAATGACTTCAGCCATTTGTGATTCTTCTTATCTGCTCCATGTCCCACAGTATAATGGCCCTCCTAAATTAACATCAGTTCAGGAAGTGGGGCGGACATAAGGGAGCAACTTCTTATTGACCTTCTTGTAGAGCAGCCCATCTCTAATTTGGGTGTACCAAGTCATTCTTCGAAGTTCAGCCTTGATCTTGGAAGTTTCTAACTCCAATTGCTCAAGTTGACCTATCAGTTCATACAGTCGGTCCTCCTTGGGGGTCAAAGCTGCTAGTTCTGGCATCATGTAGAGGCCATCAGCGTTTTAGTGAATCACGCCTTCACTATGGACAATGATGAAACTATAGCTCTGCAGTCATAAGGACCACCTGATTAATCATCCATCTATATCCTTCCTTTGCTGGAGCCACTGGAGCGAGGAGTAGTCTGTCACAACAATAAAGTGAGTACTATAGAGATAAAACTGAAAAAATGTTTGATGGCTAGCAAGACAGCCACACTTCCTTTTGGTAACGCTGTAGTTCCGTTCATCTTTACTCAATATCTTACTAAAATAGGCCACGGGATGGCTGACTTTACTTTCATCATGTTGGGCTAGGATATCCCCAACGGCAACATCACTTGCAGCCATAAAAACAAGAAGGGTTGATCGAAATGCAGGTGGACTAGAATGGGTTTAGTACATAGAGCAGTTCTTTGCATTAAAAGACTGTTCTTGTTCATGCCACTATTCAAAAGGCACATTCTTCTGCAGGAGGTAGAATAGTGGATTGCCTAGGTCAGCAAACCAGGGGATAAACTAACAATAATAGCCCACCATGCCTAGGAATACCTGGATATCCCTTAAGCTTTTGGGGAATGACATTCTCTCTATGGCATTGTCTTTGTCCAGTATAGGCTAGATTCCATCCTTGGAAACTTTGTGACCCAGAAACTCCAGTTCTTAATGAAAAAAGGAGCACTTTAAAGTTTTAAGCTTTATAGAATCCTTTTGGAGCCAATTGAAGACTTACCTTTGATGCTCGATATGTCCATTAAAGGTTTGGGAGAGGACAGTAATGTCATCTAGGTAGATGAGGATGCATGAAAGCTTCAAGTCTCCAAGCATCCAGTCCATGGCATGTTGGAAAGTGGCCGGGGCATTAAAAAGGCCCTAGGGCATCCTTGTGGTCCCAAATAGTCCTTCATAGGCTATAAGAGAGCAGTTGGCTCAATCTTCAGGGGTGAGCTCAACTTGCCAATATCTGCTGGCAAGGTCCATGGCAGAAAAGTGTTGAGATCTGGCAAGCAGACGGAGGGAATCATCAATTTAAAGTAGATGATAACTGTCCTTCTTTGTGATGGGGTTGAGTCGCTGGTAGTCTATCACCACCTTGTGGCTGCCACACTTCTTCTAGACCAGCAGAAGAGGAGAGGTCCAAGGGCTGTTCAATGGTACCAGGAGTCTGGCGTTGAGTAGTTGTTTGAGTTCACCATTGTAACGCACTGGCTCTTTCCAATGAGCCACGAATGAGTTGGGCAACAGGATCCATGTTAAAGACCATAGGGCTGACAGGACTCCTGATACTACTCTCCTGGTGCGCGCGCCACAAGATTGGACAAGCACCCCCTGGAAGACAGTTGCAAGTATACTTAACCCCAGCAACATGCCTTGACTCCAAGACAAGGTATAGAGGGAGGCAATAGCCCTCCCAAGCTCACTCTCAAAGTCCAATCCTTGTTGATTTAAGCCAAACATGGCTGCAGTTAGGCAATATCTTTAAAATAAACCCAAATTATAAATATATGAATTTTAGGTTCTTTTATTTAATATTTAGCCAAGTTGATAGAAAACAGAACTGAGGAGCCTCCAGCTCCCAGTACCTTCCCTATATACACATGCTAAAAGCTAAAATAAAATATAATATAAGCTTATGGTGCCATTACCAACTTGAATGATGTTTGGTGTAAACTTTAGAGCAGGATCGCGGAATCTTTACTCAATAGTTCCGTGCCAGTTCTGATCCTCAACGGTTCCACGCCAGTTCCATTTCAAATCCCAATCGAACCGCGAAACTCCCAAGCACCCGTTTCATTCCATTCTCAATTTGAATCTAAATCAAATCTCGAAACTACCCATTTTACTCGTTTTCCGTTTTGTTCCGACTTGGACGCCCATCTTGCTCCTTGGCCTACTCCAAGCTCTGGCCCCTTAGGCGTCCTTGCCAGAACCAACGCCCCCTCCTCCTCCATACATACAGACACAGCCTGCCCTGTCTTACCAAAGATCAGGGCAATGTGATGCTGAGGCTAGACCTCAACCGTCACAACCATCAAATGGGCCACTTCAACCTTGTTTTTGGTAAGGTTGGGACCGGAAGGGGGGAGCATCCCCAGTTTCCACATGATGTAGGACTCCGTCCATTCTTCTAAAGTCATAGGTTGAGGCTGAAAATAGTTCCAAATACTCCTCCAACAACTCTTGAACCTTATGTTGTTAGTCATCTGATAGGTCTTTTCTGATAATGGTGTTAACCAGGATGACTGATGGAGGTGTCTCCATGCTGAAATCCCTTAAGTCCCCAAAACTTCAGACATCAGCAATATCCTCCACTGGTAGAAGGCAGACATAGGCGGCAGGACTATTTGGACCTACTATTTTGAGTTTGTCTGTAAGGTTGGCCAACAACACTAATACAGATCTGGCATAAGCTGGAATTAGGATTCCAGGGAAGGTTAGCACCTTTTTTGTGGATGGGTTGTCTAGACCTAAGATTTCCAATAGGTATCCTGAGGGGATGTTGACATGGACCTGGGTGTCAGAAATGGCTTGGGACTTTGGAGGTATTGTAGTCGCCCTAGGTAAGTAGCTCGGCATGTCCTCTTGCCCAACAGCAGCAGGGGGCAATCAGACTTAGGAGCCCCTAATGGGATATTTGAGCCAATTGATCCGGCCTTCACTCTCCAGTAGACAGGCTCAGTCTTTGACCTCAGTTTTAGAATCATGAGAGGTTTCAAAGATCAACGGGACTTAATGCCCTAGTAGGTATAGAAAGCCACCATCATAATGGAGTACTGCTGAATAGTCTCAAAGGAACTGAGTCCCAAGGAGCATGTCATAGCTAGATATCTAGCATGACAGCGGGGGTGTTTATAGCAAGATTTCTAAATTGTACCAGTAGAGAGGAATAAGCCCATATAGATCGGGTGCATTGTGGGCCAGATGTGTCATACTCCATATAGTGTGGAAAATCAGGAGCAATCATTATGCACTTCATTTACTTGGATGATATGACGTTCACAGGGGAGCCACTGTCAACTATGGCAAGGACTTGAATTTTATAAACTTAAACTGTGACACGGGTACCAGAATTCCAAAATGGGGCGGTAGTGTGAGGAACATGTGAGAGTCATTGGAAGAAGAGTAAGCAGTATCGATTTATTTATTATCATTGGATACAAAAACTTAATCTCCAGGTAAGACAGCTCCAGGTTCGTGTAAGGTATGGAGGTTTCTTGAGGCTGGGTAAGGATTTCAGCATGGAGCGCCTCGTCCTTCAAGCTGAAAGCCCTTTTCCTGCCACCTCAGAGAGTTGTTTCCAACAGGTCTTGGCACTGTGTCTGAAACCGTTACAGTAAGTGTATCAAGGTCGAGGATTTTTCTGGTTTTTGACCACATGGACTCTAGGATGGTTAGATGGCATGTAAATGTAGACTTAAAGTGTAGAGTCGATGCAGTGATCTCGTTAAGTGCTTCCTTGATTTCCCAGATACAGGTTACCCATTTTCTGCCCAATAATATGCATTCGAACCTCAGGGTAGGATCCTAATGCAGAAATGATAGCGGTAATAGCATCATCCAGGGTGATACGATTTTTAGTGAATAAAGGTTGTGCTTGGGAATAAAAACGGCTGGCAAACTCCATGAGGCTTTCTCCTTTGTTTAGCGGATACCCATGAACGCCTGTTTCTGGTTGGCATGGTTTGATTGCTGCCAAACTCTTGATTTAAGGCTGTAAGGACCTGTTCCCAAGTATTGCACTCCTTCAAATGGGGGGTCATGATCTCTTAGCAGTTCTATATAGGCAGGAGTAGATATGCTTTGCCTTCTGCAAGTTGGTGGCCTCCTCCATGAAACTCTCAAATGCATATATGAAGGAGACAATGCTTTCCTTGCTGGGGGTGAACCTTTCTTTAAAACTAGGTTTAAGTTAGTTACAAGAGGAGTGGAGAGGATGTTAACACCAGGTATGGGCGCTGGCACCAAGATCTTAGTCTCCGCATAGTTGCAGGGGGCCTGCTGATATAGCCGTTATGTAGGCCCTCTAGGTCCTCTTAGATATCATCCCAATTTTTGTTGAGGGAGGAAACAGAAGCCTTATTTGCAACCTGCTCCTTTAGGGATTGAATGTCGGCGCCCTGAAGATGAAGCTGGTTCTCAAGGGTGTCAAATGGGTTTCAAACCCTCAATAAGTTTTTTCAAGCTGAGAGATGCAAATATTGGTAAGCTTGGTGAAGGCAAAAGTTTTCCATTTCGTCCAACAATGCCTCAATGGAGACCCTAGGGTTAAATGGAATCCATCAACTCGGAGTTTGCATCCCTGAGCTAAATTCTGAATTTGATCGCATAGGGCAGTCAAGGCTTTTATTACATCCTTCTGACATGGTTTTCAGGGCCATCAGGGGTGGGTGCTGAGGGACCTGGGGGCACTTGAGATCCATGGGGACCCTCTGGCCCTTGGGTCCTACACGCCCTTTGGGGCCTTCAAGCCCTCTATACCCTTTAGGACCTTCACTCCAGGAGGAGTAGTCATGAGAGACGCTCCTGATAGTGTTGTTGTAGGGCTCATACCATATCCTCAACTTGGAGGATGTGCTGATTCCATGTAATCTCAAGAAGTTGGGTTGTTCTGACGCAGCTGATCTCCAAAATAGCCAGAGATCACGCTATCTAACACCACAATTCGATCTCAGATCTCGTTGGTCAGCCGTCAATTATCAATAATGGTCTTGAGGTTGTCATGGACAAAGGACGAGGCTGCATTATAAAAATCAATGATGTGAGTGTGCAGGGCCTGGGTGAGCCCCAGTTGTCAGGAGACTTCTTGATGGTGTAACCTGACTAGTTGGAGTAGGTGATGAATAGCTGGGTGAACAAAGTTGCTGAGGTAGCGTTTGGGACCCAGTGCAAGTTCTCTTGCTAGTAGCTGGGCCAAGTCATAGAGGTCATGCATTGTAGAGGGGACAGAAGAGGCATGGGATTGGCTGGAGTAGGCGCCTACATAGTAGATGCCATTTATTAATTGCTTGAAAACATCGTTAAGGTTCTCATAATGAAGTTGGTACTGACTTCCATCAATAGAGGGCAGGAAGAACTGGAATTTGGCCCAGAATTCTAACCTTTCAGGTTGCATAGGTAGTATTTCATATCACAGGGTACTAACTCAATGAGCTACGCTTCTTATTTGACCAGCAGATTGGTCTTTAGGGCTGCTAGTAATTTCCATTGTTTGTGATAAACATTTTCACCTAGGACAACTCAGAGCCCCCTGTAGTAAGAACTACGTTTGTCAGCATTACAGTTCTCTAGACTGTCGCTGAGGTCTAAAGGCGTCTCAAAGCTGCAAATTCGCAAAAGGGTTGAGAAGGAAACAGGAACAACAATTAGATTATTAATAATTTTTTCTAGGTTAAAAGGTATAATATTTATAGGGTGATTGGAGACACAGTGCCTTGAGGATTGTTGCAGCCCTATCCATTCATGATCTTTCCTGGTATTCTGTATTGACCGCCTCAAGGGCATCCTCAGTGTATTTCGCCGCCCACCTGACTGAGTCAGTGGAAAAGCCACCCCACGTGACTCAGAAATTGGGGATGAGAATCCTGAAGTTGTTTGCATTTGGATAGGGTTAAGAGTTGACTCATTATGGCTCAATTTGGAAGTGGTTAATTTTATTTGTTCGTTATCTCAAATCCTGACACCCCCTCATTGCCTGTGTGGACTACCTTGACAAGCTCAACATCTCATACTCTTTGAAGACCAAGAAGGACATTTGGCGGTACACACACCATCCTATTTTACAACCCCAAATTCATGCCCATGTGTGAAGATGCCTGAAAAAAGTGTAACACAAGGCTGAGCAATCCAATGACTCTTAAAGTTCATGCATTGTATGCACTCAATACAGATCTTTAGTCCATAACTTGGAAGATTGCCCGCCTGTACAGGCAATTTGGCGGGATGTCATGCGCTTCTTTTGCCAGGAGAGTGAACTGGCTTTCAGCCTGTCCAAAAACATCTTTGCCTTTTTTATGTACTCCCTTATCCACCCATCGCTCAACGTCTTATTTTTTGCAATAGCGCTATGGATGATCCACACCATTGTCCTTGATGCACTCTCTGGCACAACCTCAACCCTACATGAAGCTGTGCGTCACTTCCATTTCCACCTAACGGATCATTTTCAAGATTGGCTGTTTGGTCACCTGCCATCCTGCCAACGCTGGTTGGTGTCATCCTGGTTACCCGTCTGCTCACTCTCGTCATATCCTTTCATTCATTAATACTTATTTTTGGCCCAGGCCTCCTCTTTCACTTCCCTCTTCCTTCCACTGGCAGTCCCGCTGGCAACAGAAGGTAGCTACGGCTCCTCTGGGGTGTCCCTCATTATTTCTTTGTGTTTTGTAGCTGGAGGTTATTGGAAGTATCCGTCCCATGGTAATCCTTCCCCAAATAAAATTAATAATTAAAAAAGTGAGAAATAAAAAGTGATCCCTTGTTAATATAGAGCTCACATAGTTATGGTATTTTGAAGCTAAAAACGAGAGGAGCAAGGGATTCAAAATAGGCGGAGAATAACACAATTAAGATAAATGAAAATTCAGCCTATCAGAACTCTCAAAAATCTTTCACCTAGATAGGGCATTTTTTTGGGTGTTGGGTTGACAGCAGGCTATAAATTCATTTTTAAAGATTTAATATGCTTGACCTAATCTTGAATCTTGAAATATAATTTCATCTCAGCCAATTACCATATTTCCTAGTTGATGATTATTGAGTAAAATATTTTCACCCCAAAACACTCCTCAAGTCCATAAAAGGGGTTTTTTCTCTTAGAAATTTGCATTAAATTTAAATTAGAGCATGGGTGAGCCTACGCGTCAGTTCTCCTATTCCTTCAGGGTTCAGATTAATTTATGAAAAGCATCCCAGCTATCCATCTGAGGATCAGGAGTATTATCATTACTCTGGTTTAAAATATTCCGCTGCGAGTTAGGGTAATTACTAACATTTTGGAGATATAGGACATTGAAACATTCTTATCTACTAGTTGAAAATTCAATTGTTTAACACTAATGCTCCCTTGGCCAGCTGAAAGCATAAGTGCCAACGAGTGAAGTCCTGTTTAACCCATGCTTAAGCCCTGCCGTTTACCCTCTCCTATTTTCTCTTCTGCTACCTAATATGGCCTCTTTTTTAACAAAAGGGTGAAGTCACAATCCAACTAATGTCAATCATGACATTTCCATTATGCAATGAACATAAAAGAGCACTTAATTTTTGGGGATTGGTAAAACATAATTTGATGCGCATTGTCAAAACTCATTGTTGTGCATCAATAATTTTATCAGGTGAATACTCTTAATCTGATGACGCAGTATGAGAATTTGTTGACTCTCTGGACTGTTTCCCCAATTTTTTATTTAATCCCCAGTGTTTGGTATATAAGACTACCACAATCCAAAATGAACCCCCATCTTTATATTCTCATCTTTTAGTGCGTTTAAAAAACTATCTTAATAAATTACTTTTTCATTATAAACTTAGGGTTATGATTATGTCAACTTTTCCAAGCCCATCCCAGTTTTTGGTAATGTAACAAGCTTTGATTCATCATATCTAGTATGCTATGTTCTATCAAAGCTCAGAGCAATGTGGTGTCAATGTAAAGCCTCAACCATCACTTCACCTTCTTGACAAAAAAACTTATTAATCCTCTTTGGCCATTGTGCATTATATTAACTCTCATAAAGCTTCCTCAACTGCGTATCCTTCTTCTAAATCTAGAATTAGTAGTGACCTGATAACACCTTTATGTCAAGTAAATCACTGAGCTTATATTTTTCATTTCTTAACCCTTCCAAACAAAAGAGGCGCTATTTAGGATGTGTACTGATGAATGGGTTAAGCTGAATATACACGCAGTACTAGATGAGCCCTAACCTCTCTAATGTTTTAAACTTTAGTGCTACTTCATCAACTACACATACCAGTTGTTATAGACCTATTGTTATAGTAACAAGTTTCTGACTCCTAAAAGGCAAGGTGTAGTTATAGAATTTCTTGATACTTAGTCTTCCACCTTAAAAGTTAATGAGATAAACGATGTTCGTCCACAGCATGTTTATGAAATACAGCTGCTATCATTATTTTATCTCTTATAATTAATATTTACCAGGTTTTGCAAACCAATTTATCTGCTGCTAGATTAAAGCCATACTCTCAAGGACTTATCTCCAGAGTTCTTCTCATGGTTTGAAAATAGAGATTCATGGTGAAGCATGTGAATATTATCATGTGCGAACTGAGATAACCTAACCCAATACACCCAGTCATCCTGAAGGCTTGAGATATGACACCTCATATACTATTCTAAAATCAAATTTACACTATCAGTCTGGTGATCCAATTGAGGGTGGTAATCTGTGTTATATTTTGGTGAATGAAAAAAAATGTTTATATAATTATAATTTGTAGATTACTTCAATTGATGGATCCTTGAATCTTCCTAATTTATCAGCATAATCTATTATTAGTTCACCTCAAGACTTCCTTAAGTCCTATATCTAATTTGATCACTTCCCAATTAGTAATTTTAAACTTATCACTATGACAAAGATGGATGTTTGATTAGGAAGCCCACTTTGGTTTAACAATCAGGTCGTATGGAATTAATTAAAGTTGCAACTTATCTCATAAATCAATGTATAATTGAATATTATACACTAAGGTAAAATCGTGGTGTTTTTAAATGAAATTGGCACACATACACTCAAACATGGGCAGCCCAAATAGGGCATATCTAGTGTTATTGATAGGCATTACAACGTCCTAATTATGACTATGTCAAATATCAAATTCTTAACTCTTTTTGCCACTCACTTAATTCATCTTAAATATGCATAGCTCCATTTGGGCTATTATTAGGCAAGTAACATCTTCTAGGTGCTGATATTGCGCCCAAAATTATCCCAATTATAAGAACATTTTTTCTTGAAATTGGGCTGGAGTGATTGATATATTTATTAAGCCAATATCAGGACAACCTGGCTTAAGGAAAATATTCATAGCCTTTGACATGATCATCAGAGGATCGCATGATTTGAACAAACTCATCTGATAGATGAGTATGGCCATGAGACATATCTGAGGTGTATAGCTACTAGGACTTGGCCAACTAATATAGAATCTTAAGAATATTGTATAATTTTATATCTCTTTTAAACATCTACCTATCTTGTCTTACATATTACTTTTTTGTACACTATTGTCATAGTGTCAGTTCATATCAGAAGTGGTTTACAAGTAACTTTCAAAGAGATTTTGAGCCTATTTTAATGCATGTATAGATAAGTTTGATTATTGATAAAACACTTGATAATCCATACATCTTGGTATTTGCCCAATGAGCTTCAGAATGTCGAGATATAATAAGTCACTTAGCTATATCAAGATATGTGGGCAAATCTATCTTACCTATTAGATATTTAAAAGTTAATCTCTATAAGCAAGTTTTATTCTCAAAACTTCTATGTTAAGTCATTCAGTTCAGCAACTTTAATTTAAAACTTAACAAACTGGTGCTTATCTTAAGTTCTTACAATGCTACTTTTTATAAATTTTCAAGAATATATCCAGAAAGAGTTTTACAAAAATATAGTGATAAGAAGATGGAGACAAGGGACCATCTAGTACTAAAAAAAAGAAGATGGAGACAAGTGAAAGAGAGATCACAGACTATCTTAAACACAACCGCCATGTCACAAAAACTGGAGGATATCTCATACTCTTTATATCTATTAATGTCAGGAGGTGGCATGTATATCCATCAAGTCCAGTAGAATTCTCATCAGAAAGTGTAAAAGAGATGATGAACACACTATTCCAGGATATAAAACTGATGCATCTCAGATTTACTCTTCCTTCAGCCTATTTATAACTAAAGGATAAGGCACTTAATATGGAAATGTACCTGCAATACTGTGAGGCGATCATGGCAAACCTTGACATACTCCTTACAGACAGTCATGCAACAATCAAATTCTTAGTTGATTTTTTAAGCCATTTCTCAAGCATATTAAGCGGATAATAGCAAAACTGAATCTCAAGTTAACGAATCTTACCACTTTCAGGAGGAAGAGAGAATTTCCTGGTCCAGCTTATTAGAGAAGTTAATTACAGTTTAGCTAATGTCCAAAATGATATTGTGACCAATACCAAAAAATGCAAACTGAGAACAAGCAGGATGGACACTATTGAAGAAAAACTTAGTTCTTGAGCCCTTAAAGGTGGCCGTGGAAGCCCTTCCACAGAACAGTTTAACTCAAGGGTGGGTACATGAACTCAATCGCCTCTGTCATAAGCTGTAAGCACATAACAATAACTTGTCTTCCCAGTCAGAAATCTGACTAACAAACCACTTTGACCAGAAGATAATACTGAGACTTAAAATTTGTGCATTGTAATTAAATAAATATGTAAAAACTGAATTGTCTATATTTAAGCTGGTATATAAATATCTTAATTAATTGTCTTAAGTAATAGGGACAAAGAGGATGCTCTAATCATTATGATTTTTTATAGCTGGTCAGTCTTAGTGGAGTTACAATATGAGAAAGATGAACTTACTTGCAAAAATTGGAGCTGATAATTAAGCATCAATTACATGCTCGCAAATAGAGAGCATAGACAAAGACTTTAAGCTCATAATAGCCAAAAAAGTAATGGTTAAAAAGAACGTGACAACCTTAAAACAAAATCACCGCCCTCAAAGAAAAGAGTTATAAGTGTACAAACATCTTTGGGAGAGGAGAGGCTGGATAATGCTCCAGGGATTTGGCCAGAACATGGTTTAGGAAAACATATAAAGCCCAAAATTAGAAGAGCCCAAGATGATAATTTATGAACAGTATCAAAAAGACGAGTCTTCTGGCAATGATACCAATGCAGAGACAGATAATTCTACTATCCGCCTATTGCCCAAAGTTCTGACATTGATACTGACCCCAAAACTACTAGCTATACCCAAGGGCTAATTTTTACCAAAATTCTGCCAATACATTTAAGTATTATAAAGAGCTCAGCATCACATATTACACAATCAGGCATGGATGACTTCTAAAAATTACTGAATTTGCTTAATATGACAAAGGTAGGAATGTTTATATGTTATCAAGATGCTTAAATGTCAATGTGAGGGGCATCTGATCACATAAAAGCATCCACGTTGATCAATTTTCTTTATTACCACAGCTAATACTTAGTCATGCCCTATTTGACTGACAGATGGTCATATATGGATGCAACGTACGCCAAAATACAGGAGTTTGAAGGGCATGAGAGTCTGAAAGGCTTAATTTGAACTTCTAAATACTGTTTATTCAATGTAAACTTACTAAGGGTCAGACATTACTGAAATTAAAAAAAAAACAAAAAATAAAATGGACCAAAATGCCTAAACAAGAAATCTAACATCAAAATCTAAACCAATCAGAACCAACTAATTGACAATTGCAAAACACTAGCCAACTATGGCATTGAGGGGGTCAGGGGCGCTTTGTCAGCTAATTTTTCATAAAACATTGTACATGCCAATATTGAAAGTAAGGGATTGGAGACGCATCAGTATAGGGTTTAATATCTTTTAAGGAAGATGAGGTAAAGATTGTGTGCCACAATAAAGGTGTTGGGATTTTTGCCCACCTTTCCAGCCTTCTAAATTACCTGTGGATTACTGGGGGATAATTCCCAATGGCGAGTGAAATTGGATATTAGTTGACCCTGATTTCGGGTTAATAATGTTCAGGGGATTTTAGGTAATTTTCCAGGTTCAGATCCATCAGGAGATCAATCTGCGTGAATGCTTAAAATCTCGTCGCACAAAGTTGCTGACAAAATGGGGGCGTCTGATAGTTGATAATTGATTAACTATCAGGTGTACTGGTTGGTATTGGTGGGGTTTCATCACTAACCAACTGGGAATTTAATGAGAAAGTTATGGGGCGAGTAATGCTGCCTGCAACTAGTGAATTGATCATCTGGTTTGTGACTTGCTATAATAGGTAATAAGTTCCATTACCTAAGCAGGTCACTCGTCAAATATGGTTGGTTCACTGGGATCAACTGGAAAACGTTAGGGACACGTTTTCTGATTCTATCCATTTTAGGCCTTGAGGATCTCCAATGAAGGAATCCTAATAAGATGGAGAAGACCATTGCAGGTGATACGTCAAAGGGAAGTTTAATAGCAACGGCTGCCGTTTTATGGCTCAGGCGCCAACTGAGGGTTGGCCGTCAAATTCCTTCTATAAATTCCCTGATAATTCACATAAATAAATGAGTCAATTTTCGTAGAAGTCATTATTAGTTTAAGTTCTATTCATCTAAGGAAATTATTTCTGTGTGCCATAATTGGGGATTCTTTTGTCATATGAAGAGTAAGGATATAGAATTCTTAGAAGAGAAGCTGAACTTAGATGGGAATTGCTGCAGACTATATGTGACAAGATGAAAAGTTGTAAACTTCTGGATCTGAGAGTGGATCAAGTTAGGCGGATAAGGGAAGAAGTTCCTACAGTCAACATCAACAGTATTTTATGGAGAAGTACAGGCCTAGCATTGGACCATAATGGGGTATCTATATAACTATGGATAATAGTCCTTATACATTATCAATCAACTACAAACTATTATCAGACAACGCTAATTGTGCACATTTTGAACCTGTGCAGTTACCTTTTGAGGAACTATCGGTCTTTAACATCGTTAAAAAGTTTCTAAAACTTAACAAAAGGCACCAATACAGTTGTTTAGATTATGCTCAGCTTGTATATGGGTGTTAGAGAACTTAACAATGTAGGAAATATATTTCTGGGTATTTTTTTTATCTTTTAGGGTACAAACCACTTCCATAACATTTAGGATTGATGGTGGGCTTTTTTGTAGAATTTGAGGAGGTCACGCTTACCTGCAAGGGTAAGGGTCACTTGGATATTAAAAGGAGCTAGGCCCTCTACAAGTATGCAACAGAATTCGCTGAAGCTTTGTGTAGAGGACAAAATTTAGGAGAGGCATCTGAACAACAATGATCTAATGATATGAGTGAAACGGTGCAGAGTTTCTTTGCAGGGTATAAAAATTAGAGGGAATTGGGCGTCATAATTAGAGTTATAGACCAGTTTGAGGTGAGAATTAGATGGTTCAATAAAATCCCCAGATGCTGAAACCTTAGCTAATAGTTCCCAGGGCTTCTGGTTAAATAAGATTTTACTATAAGAATAAGACCAAGGTTAACAGGCAAATGAGAAGGTGATTGAAAGCAAATGGTGGTCAAATACTTCGGCTGATTGGCTGTAAGGTAAACAGATGGATGAGGCTGATTGAGGAGGCTGGAGAAAGAGATTTTGGTGTGATGGCCTAATGGCTGAACTGTCAGCAGGGGTACTGGCGCAAAGTACCCCAGATATTTTTACTGGAATGGTTTTGTCATCAGAGTTGGCATTGGAAGCATTTGTGGTGGAATGACAACAAAATTTTTTGTATTGGTCCAAAGTAAATCAGACAGGGCAGATATGGCATGAATTGTCAAAGCACGCGCAGAATAAATGGCAGGCGCTTATGAAATGCGGGATTATGGGGGTATTTGTTTAGGCATTATCTGCATGTAAAGTGGTGATAGTAGTAATAGCATGGGGGAGCAGCAAGGCGCTTGGCACTGCTAGGTACAGTGAAGTGAAGGATGGAGTTGAGCCATAGGTTGAGAGACCTAACATCAACTCGTCCTACAACACTGGAGGTTGGAGATGAGATGGGAGGTTATCAAAACTCACCACCATCTTGGTGTCAGTGGTTAGGCGATGAGTAATAGGGTGGGTATTTTTTATAAATAAGTTTGCTTTCTGCTTTCACGACAGCATCCTCTTCAAATGGAGAACCAATGTCAGAATTGCTCTTAAATAGGTTGAAGTTGAAGCCAGCAAGATGGCGTGAAATTGACAGTGATCAGCTTTTTATTAATCTTTTAGCATATGGGTTAATTTCTCATAAACTCTGAGTAAAAATCAAATATTGGACTGAGGAAGGAAGAGAGGATGGAACGAATTGGGTGGGCGCATGTGAGGTGGAGTGTAAAGTCCCTTGGAGGGAATTAGGGGCAGTTGGAACTCGTTTGACTAGTTGAACTAATCCTAACTTATTTTCCCATAGGGCGGAAAATGCTAAGGGTGGTTCACCGCTTCCCCATACTGGAGTAGCAGGAAGTGGAGCCAAGGATATAGTCAGTGGATGATATTTTGGTGATGCAGGTAAAATAAATTTCTATGAACTTGTTTTAAAGTGATTTTAAGCTGAATGAATAGTACTTAATAAATTTGACCTTCTAAATAATTATTCAGAATAATGAGCCTATTAAATATTTTGCTGACAGGTTCTATCAAAATCACAGGTCTTGATTGGGTCTAATGCTATTGCTAAACTTGATGCAAAAATTGTTTTGGAACATTTGTTCAAGCCTTATTGTGACCTATACCATGTCATGATCCCTAATTTAATTGCGACATAGATACTCAAGGACTAATTGACTACTTGAGACATTGCACCAATGGCTTTAAGGCCCCTAATTGGACCAACAATCAACAGAATCTATAATTTTACAGATTGAATATAACAGCCCCTTTGGCCAATTGAGAATCAGATAATTAACCAGAGGTTATAACAAAAAATGCAGATATCAGATTACATGCCATAGTGTGACCAAAAGGGGCACTTCGCCAGTCAATGCTTCAGCCTTGAGATATGAAGTCCAGAGTGAATGTCACCATTATATTTAATTAGAGGAGGGCGCAGGAAAAGAACAGGTGGAGTAGAGGAGGGATGATCTACCTCATTAATTTCAACGAAAACATTTTTCAAAACTGGCAAACAATTATGGCCAAAGACTTGGCCAAAGATAATCTTCATCACATTTTGGCCAGTAATGTACATATGGTCACTACTTGGGCAAAAGAAAAAGAACCAAAAGTAGTGAAATTTCTGAAGAATCCTGAGTATAAGTGTCAAAAAAGTCACATGTTAAACAAATTGTTGATCAGGATAAGGCCTTAACAAAAGATGTTCAACCAACTTTCCTTTACCCCATGTCAATCAAGTAACATTGCTGATAAAGATCTTGGCAAATAGTTTACAACATCTTCCCATATAAAGGTGCATCTGTAATTGGGAAATAATCACAGTACTAACCTAATAGTTACTTTTGAATCATATAGCAAATGTTCATAAGTTGATATTGCTATTAACAAGGTTTAAGTTTAGGCCATTATGATAATGGAGCTCCTATCATTATTGTTACTAATTAATTGGCAAAGAAGCTAAAATAATGGGCAATCTTATCCAAGTTAAGAGTATGGCACTGAGAAAGAAAATAAAACAAAGACATTTTGTGCGTATAGTACTCTTTCCTTTGCAATTTAAGTCTATTATAGTAAATAACTAGTCATAGTGCTGTCAAACACATAATACTATTTTTCGACTATATTTTTAATTTCATTAGAAGGTTTGGAGTGGGTAAAAGTTATAAAGATGTCACTCTTACATTTTTTAGCCAGAACTTCCCGCTGAACTATAACAGAAACAGGAAGACTGGAAAAAAGGAATTCAGCTTATTCATCAATATGGCTTAAAAGGATGGGATAATCCCAATTGAGTACATTTTAGTCCCAAAAAAGAGTCAAGTCATTTACCATGAAGATTATCTAGTCAAAGGGTTTATATCTTTGGGCAAACCAGGAAGTAACTATGCAGTTGGTAACCCAAATAAAATTTCTACTGAACTAACCATCAAGTTCCTGGAGGGACTTTATGGCAAAATTTACCAACTCTTGTCAAGATCACAACTCTAGCCCAATAATGCACCTGTCATAGTTATTCCCAGCCATAAAGAGAACCATGTCTTGTTTGCTAACCTACAGAACCGGCCTGTCACAATTAAGAGGTATCAGATTGTTACTTTCGTACATTTGTTTCCTACTATGGAAATAAAGTCATTTTGAAATTTTGAAACAATAATAAATTATGGTTTTTCTATGATGATATTGTTGGTTTCAAGGATATTGTTCCTATGGACAATTTGGGTAACTTGACCATCTTAGATTTAATATGTTCAGGGTTTATTTTTATACCAGGAAATATTAACATAGGATAATTTTGACCTTATATGATATAAAAACGCTATTTATACTATCAATACTGGATAACACAAACTGTTTAGATTACTCCTGATTAGATGCTTTAGAGAATCATAAAAAGTTATCTCAAAGGAAGTTAAAGAGCTCTTTGATAGCAAAATGCTAGTGCATTCAAAAAGTTCTTGGACTGCTTTGATAACAATAGTTGAAAAGGAAGACTGGAGCAGTATCTAGTACTAAAAAAAACAGGAGCAGTCAGATCGTCACTTTATTATCAGAGACTCAATAAAATCACAAATAAAAACTTATATCCTTGTAGGACTTCGTCGTACTCTCTGAAGGTCAGGGCCTTTGAAAGGCTGCTCAATAATTAGTCACATATTCCAGCGGAATCTAATAGAGACAGGGTTCCCTAAGCAATCTCAACGATAATTCTTCATTGAGGCTACTCTGTTCACTTCAAACAGGCAAGGTCTTCTGTATAAAAACAGGAAAATAATCACTAGTGAAAATAATTAGGAAAACTGAAGGTAATTTTATTAGTCAAAATTATGAGATATTAATAGGCTGCCAAGATATTTGGGATCGCTTAGGGGGAGCTTGGCATGATAATCGATAAATGAGTAGGGTAATGAGACCTCTTTGACTATGTGGCAGGATCATAGGCTCTCTTTGGTCTGCCTCTTTTTTGCCAGGGCGGTAAGTTCCGTGGACTTTTGAATAGCAAGATCTTCACCAGCTGACTTGTTGCCTTTGTTAGTAGATTTGGCGGATTCTTTCTAGAATCTGAGCTTTCTTATTCCTGTTATAGATTTCATTGTTTGATTCAGTCTCAATGCTCATTGAATTGGTGGAGCTTCTATGACCAAGTTGCGATTTGGGTCATGTTTGAATACTTCTCATGTCCATCCAATTCTCACAATTCTTAAAAATGTCCTCTTCAAGATCTTGCTGAGGAGGGACATAATTTTGGAGGAATTTAGCATGTACCCAATTTACAATGGCACTAGACTTCACAGAAGCAATTAAATATTTAGGACTCTGATGGCAGATTGCCCTGTAAGGACCTGACCACAGAGTACTAAGTTTATTATTTGTACCCTGGGCCGGTGTTGTTAAAATAGGATGAGGTCCTCTAATTGGAATGCAGGAAGGACCAGCTGCCAGGCGTTCCATTGATCAGCTTCCTTTTGTCAAATAATTCTAATGAATCTAGAAGCAAATAATTGTAACATAAATAGTTTTTTAATCCAATTTTCACATGGCTAGAGAAAAATCTTTATAATGTAGAAGATTTGAGTATAGGCTAAGTACTAGAGGTCAAAAGTGGTTCACAGCCATAAAGGGCTTGGAAAAGTGACATATGAGTGATTTAATGATAGCTAACATGATGTGTAATAAGGCCGCTGGTAATTATTTGATCCATCTTGAAGGATTGGATGAAGTCATATTATTAATGATGGCAACTATGTACAGTTTGCTCGTTCTACAGTTTCGATGGTAGCTGGATGATAAGGTGTCATGGAAAAATGATAAGCACATTATAGAGTTAAGATCTGCAACCACACTTGAAGTAAAATGGGTACCATTGTCAGATAGCAGCACCTTGGGACTGCTTATGGCGACTGAAAACCTGCTTCAGCAAGAGGGATGCAGTTGCTATGGAAGTTGGGGAGGCAACTGAGATGCCTAATCTCATTTTGTAAAGTGATCAATCTCAAGAATGATAAAATGATGACTGTACATTGCCATAGGCAGGGGTCCAATAGCGTCAATGCTAACTGTGGCAAGTGGGGCCGTGGGGCCCATGACATGATGTTGGTATAGAGGATTGGGAGGCTTCTGATTTGCACAAGTGGAACATGAGTCAACAACTTCCTGGAATGTCTCAATCATTCCTTCCCAGTTGCAGCAGTCTCTCAGCAATTGTAGTTTTTATTCACTGTGCCATGCCCCATAACAACATGAGCCTCAAGAGATGAGTTTGTCTGAGCAGAGTGTCAAACATAGGTTAGGCAAGAGTCCCAACTTGCTTATATTTAAATCTGTTTTTGACTCAAGTCTGAGCAACCATCAACTTTAAGTGCTGTTGCATCATCAATGGCGCATGGCTCCACTATTCCAGATTCACAACGAGCTCATAGATCCAGTTCTCTTTGGAAACATAAAGGACCAGGTTAGGCAATCAAGACAACCGTCAGTGTTTTGGTTTATCATCCCTACGCGGTGGACTATTGAGAAGTCGTAATTCTGGAGCTTAAGGGCCCATCAGGCGAATCTTCCGTCTGGGTCTTACATCTGTTGTAACCACCATATAGGAGGCATGGTCCATCAATATGTGAAAATGATTCCTATACAAAAAAGGACGAAAATGTTTAATGGCCAATAAACTTGGCTAGACACTCACATTTTGTTAATCTGTAAATTTGTTCCGCTCAAATTAGCGTCTTACTAAAGTAAGCTATGGGGTGATCAACTTGGCTTGCGTCCAGTTGAGCCAGAATGGCCCCTACAGCCACATCACTAGCGTCAGTAAAGATAATAAAAGGTTTATCAAACTCAGGATGTACAGGAATAGGGGCTGTAATTAGGGCTTTACTTAAGACATTGAAGGACTGCTGCTTGGAATCCTCTCATTGGAAAGGAACTTCTTTATGGATGAGGTAGGTTATTGGCTCAACGAGATTGAAGTGTGATATAAATTGTCAGTAGTACCCAATCATGTCAAAAAAACCTAAATGTCACACAAACAGCTGGGTCAAGTCATATTCTCAATAGCGGTCACCTTGTCAGGCAAGGGTAAAATTCCTTTGCAGTTGACTTTATGACCAAGGAGTTCCATCTCAGTCTGAAAGAAACGATATTTTGTGGGCTTTGAATTCAACACAGCAGAGCATAGCTGTCTGATACTTCTTTCAAGTGCGACAAGTGCTTGTCAAACGTGCGTGAAAATACAGTCACATCGTCCAAATAGACCAGCACGCATGACATCTTCAGGTCTTCTAACGGGAAGTCCATGGCCCACTGGAAAGTGGCCAGGGCGTTGGACAGCTCTTGAGGCATGCGAGTGGCTTTGAATAAGCCTTCACTTGCTATATGTCATGGTCAAATGACATAATAGTGGGTACCAACCCCAAGGATAAGGCTGGGCGACAGGAGGCTCAGAATGTGAAGCTTCAGGTCCTCCCTGACCTCAGGCACACATTAGACCAACGCTGGGTAAAAGCCAAATATGCCCAGGTTGGTACTAGTAAGGTGCCAAATGCCCGCCCATTGCATCTGCTCAGGCGTTAAAACGGATGAGATATAATTAATGTGGATGGTTCAATTCTGTTGCTTGAGGAACAGGGTTTCAAAACCCGTTCCATTTACGAAATTATGTGTTTGGGTAGAGTACAACTTCAATCAATTACTCGAGTGAAGTCAGTTTCAGCATATTTACCAATTGGGATGGAAGCATTTTCCTAATGGTGAATTGGTGCTTAGGGCTGCTTTGGCAGACTCCAAATTACCCTGACTCTGTTTATATTTAATTTTCATGACCAATATTCCTTGTTGGTCAATTTCTCACATTAAACCTTTCCCATTTTTTCCATTTTTACTTATGTTATTTTGAATAATACTGTGCGTGGACCTCTTTGAGGAGGTCTTGCTCTATATTCACCATACCACTTTACATACAATCTGGTTAGCCCCTAGTGCACCGTTGGTTCGCCCAGGTTCCCTCCAACCTGGGACGATTAGCCTTTTCCCCTTTGTGCACCACGACGTTTTTGGTTGGTATTTTTTATAATTATCACACTCTTTCCCTTAGGTTACTATTGCTCCAGCACCCTCTGCTGGTCTCTAGTAACTTTGGTACTAACAACTAGTTTCTGTGCGTTGGCTCTGTGCACCATGAACCACCACGCTGGAAACAGGAGAGTTATATACACTCTCTTTACACTATAAGCGTACATTTCTCTCAGTCATCCGGTGCAAGCTCTATTTGCCAGTACCTTCTGGCAAGATCCATTTTAGAGAAGAATTGAGATCCAGCGAGGAGGCAAAAAGAGTCATCAATCCTAGGTATTGGGTAGCTATCTTTCCAAGTAATGACAATCAAATGACTTTAATCCATTACTACAAAATGCCCTCCATCCTTCTTCCACACAAGCAACAATGGTGAGGTCCAGGGACTCTGAGTTGGTTTTAGAGATCCTGCATCCAATAGTTTCTAATTCTTTTGTGACCTGGGCTTCCTAAACTTTAGACTTCTGATAGGGTGGGCACAAATTGGAGTGGCATCGTCAGTCAGCACTTGATATTGCACCCCTTTCATCATTTTAAAATCCTTTGGGCCAGTGGAAATATATCAGCATACTCTTTGATTAGAGTTTCATCTTGTTGTTGTTCTCAAGTAAGAGTGTCACCAATTTCCACTTTGAATCGGGCTATCATAACATTTTCATCCATTTCTAAGTCTTATAGTTCTCTGCATCCTCATACAAACTCAATTTGATAAATTGGTAATTATCCTTACATATGCGATGGGCCTGTTCCGAGTTATTTACATTAGCTGACCAATAAAATTGGCTATTGGGAGTCAATGGGCCCCAGTAAGCGGTCCAACCTTCCCGTCCAGTTAAGGGGTTTTTGGATAGCTGTATTACTCTCTCCTTAAATTTTTAATAAATGGTATGGCGGTATAGTAACTTGAAGACCCATCTCCACTAGGATTTGCAATTTAGGCAGTATAAGTACGCGGCCAGGCGAATATACAGGCATTTCTTCAAAAGCCTCTGCGCTAGGAGGCGGCAGCTTGCTTTTTGGTTTAATTAACCAATACTCTATCCAATCAATGCGGTCCAGGTGCTTAGTAAGCAACATCGGAGTTTCCTCTTACTTTTCTCCATAAGAACTTCCTTCACAACCAGAGGAATGCGGCACCCTAAGATAGAAAAGTATAGATCATTGTGGCTTATTTAAGTATTGAATTAACTAGGAACTGGGTGCCAATAAGAATTTTTAACCACCATTTTCAACACAATAACAGGAGCTGTAACAACAAGCGAGCCAAATCAAAGAGGTAAAGAGATTAGGCTCCTGGGGAGCGAGTACAATGAGGTCCCACCGTTCCATAGTCTAAGGAGTGAGTCTGGTCCAGTGCAAGCTTTATCCGCTTGACCTGAGAGGAAAAGACATTGATGGATGAGCTGGTGTTGATGATAACCTTGATCTTCACCTTGTGGACAATGACTTCTACTCAAGTAACTTCGGTGCCAAAGAGGAGAATATAGTAAATGAAGTTTGCTGGAGGGACTGATCTTTAAAAAGTAGATTAAGAGGAAGATAAGTCTTTATTTAAGATCATGGAATCTGGAACTTTAAATTTATCAGGTTTCTCAAGAACATAACTTAGCGTGTGGAGTGGCAAAAGATTGATGTTGAGGCGTTGCATCATCAGCAGAGGGTGCCTCACGCCCTAAGCTGACTCCACTTTTCCTAAATCATCAACTTGCTTCTTTTAACAGTAACTTTCTTAGTGGCCAAAATTCCGCAATACAAGCATGGGTCATGACAAGGTTTTATCTTTGAAAGCGCTTGATGGCATGGATATTGGATGATTCCCCTTATTAGTAGCTTGGCGTACTTTGGGCTTGGGCAATTTCATTATTGCTCTAAAATGCAGAGGAGGGATTTAAACATCTTTTTGCGTTCTGGAAATAGAGTACCAGGTTGGTACTATGCTGTAGAGTGTAGAGAACAGCCGAGATGACATCATCCAAGGTAACCCAGTCATAGGAAGCTAACCCCTGTGCTTTATGATAGAAGCGCTACGCAAATTCTTTATGAGTATCTCCTCATCTTGGACAGATACGCATGAAAGCCTGCTTATGGTTAGAGAGGGTTAAATTACTGTCACTTCTTTGATAAGGGCCTTCTTAATGGATGCCCACGTGATGCACGTCTTGAAATAAGGCATCATAATTACTCGTGCCTTGTGATTCAAACAGATTTATATATACTGGCATTTTTTCAGTCAGTAGCCAGCTCCATCATGCCCTCATATACAAAGAGAACGACTGAATTGTTAAGCTCCAGGGACGTACTACTCCTTAAAGTTATGTTTGAAATATCCGACGGGTTTGGAGAGGACATGAGTGGCAGGAGAGAGTGGGCATTATGAGGTGGTGAGCTCCGTGGTACCTATATCAGTATGCGGGATAGCTCTATAAAACTGACGGCAGATCTCGTCCATGTCGTCCTTAATAATGGCGTAGCATTCATTGACGTGCTTATGGGGGCCTTAGAATATAAATGTTGGTGTAGACTCTTAATCTCTTTGTATTGTTGGGCCAATTTCTTGAAGAAAGCATCCTGTTTAGTTTTTTTAGTTGGGTAATCATCTTCTCAATATGGCGATTTGCTTAGTTTTGGGAGGTGACCAGATTGGCGCAGGTAAGTAATCTTCTCATAGTGGTTATACAAGGAGGGGACGATCAAATCAGCATCCAGATGTTTCCTCCTCAATAGTCATCTCAGCTCCTCAGGACACTAGTAACAGTTGCCAGTTTGAGAGCTTTAAGTTGGGCTTCTTGGTCAACATTGATAAGGGTCCAGAAGGTAAGAGGTACCATGAGGACCTCAGGGACCTCCAAGCACTGAGGCCCTTACTATCCTTCTCTCCCACTGGGTCCTGTTTCGCTTAGGGCCTCATGTTGCACTGTAGCTTATGGAGTCAGCATCATCATGAGTCGTTCATTCAAGCTGCTAAATATGGCCAAAAAAAATCAATGAGTCAAGAACCAGTTGCTTGGCAATCTCGGAAATTTGGTCAAGGAGGTTGGATAAAGTACGTTCCATTCTTTAGTCCAAGTCAATGGTTGATTGGACCGTCCGCTGGGCGAATTCATTCTGCAATTATTGGATGAATCTAGTGTCAATTTGCAAAAGGTGGCGTTGGATGTCATTGATCTCCTAGTGGTTGCTCAAAATGGCCTCCCAATTATCTTGACCAAAATTAGAGGCGGTGTTATATAACTCAAAGATCTGGGTGTGAATCTAGTGGGTTAATACAAACGTCTTTGCATCTCCATGTGGTGGAGTGCGATCAACTGTATATGCTGGTGTAAGACAGGATGCACAAATTGTTTAAGGTACAAATCCATATGGACCGCTACTATACCACTGCTCAAAAGCTCTGCTGAGGAATAGAATAGGCGCATTTGAATTATCTGGTTAGAGCTGCTATTATATGTTCTCTCACCAGGCGCTACAACTTCACCTATAAGCTCTCAAATTTTTTGGGTGACATCATGAACCTGAATTTGTTAAGTGGATTCATTGGGCACCAAGATAATTAAAGCCATGGTCATGAGGAACTCAAGTTCTCATAGTTGAGGTAGCGTCAAATCTTGATTAATATTGGAGACCCATTTGGTCAAACTCACACTATCCTCCAAAATAGGAGGGCCCTCTTCGCTGGAGTTATTTATGTGGAAGGAAAGTCTTCACCAGGAGCCTTAAAAGACTTGGCAGGGACCACCAGTTTGTAGGACTTCGTCGTCCTCTCTAAAGGTTAGGGCCTTTAAAGGATGTTCATTTTTTATTTGAACGTGGTTCCAGAATAATCTCATAGGGACAGGGCTCACTAAAGAAATCTAAACGGAAATATCTTGTTATGCTACTCTGTTCAATTCTAACAGGTAAGGTCTCTTGTATAAAACAGGAAAAGTGATCACTAGTTAAAATAAAATGTGAAGTCTGGAAGGTAAGAATTTATTAGTCTAAATTTGGAGATATTTATAGGCTGCTGAGATATTCAGGATTGCCTAAGGGGGAGATTGGCGTGATAAATGAAAAGATAGGGTAAAAGATCTCTTTGCTGATGTGGCGGGTGGGTAGGCTTTCTTTGGATTTGGATCTCTTTTTCCAGGGAGACTGATTCCAGGGACCTCCAAGTGGTAATATCTTCACAGCTGACTCAGTGCCTGTTATATTTTTGGATGGTATCGCTAGGATCTGTCAGATTATCTGTACAGGTCAAACCCACTGAGCAACAGATGGACAATGTAGGGATCGTCAGTCCTTTGACAAACTTAAAAATATACTTAAAATAGGAGCAATTGCCCCGACCAGTTCATTTATTTAATTAATATAGCTTTCTTTTGTTGTCCCATCTTTTTTCGCTAAAAAACCTACTTTTCTCAATTTACCCATCTTGCTTATATATACAGCAGATTTAGGCGATACTGCTTCTCATGGCTTGGGCTATTCTATTCTGCCAATTCTCCTTAAATTTGGCTTGTTATTCTCTAATACTCTGTCGCCCTAATTGTAGGCGATTTACTTTGTATTCGTCAAATATTGATATCGCCTTATTGCCTTATCACCTCATAAAGAGGCGATCCAATAAACCCCATTATATCCAATAAAGACCCATTATATCTTAATATCGCCTCATCTTGAGGCACTCAAATAATCATATCTGATACTATGTTTGGCGGATTCTGCCCTGCTGTCCCACGATTATCATCCAGTCATATCGGAATTGTAACATTACCCCCTCCTTAATTGGACAATAAGATCTTATTGTTTGTAGGGGCAGAGGAATCTTGCGTGTACTCAGTTAACGATCTGACCACTTGTAGGATCCCTGATTGTGTATACGTCGACTCCAGTTTTCTCTATAATTTTGAACAGACTAATCCAAATACTGGCCAGCTTGTGTTTCCGCCTGAATCCATGTTGATTGTAAAAGAGAACCATATAGCCTTCCTTGAATGGCGCAAACCCTCTACAGCGTGCCTGATCAGAGGCCTGATTCCTAATCTTCTTAGCTAAGCTGAAGGAATATGCTTTGGTTTGCAGTTTGATCAAAATATTCGCGAGGTTAATCAAATAGCAGTGGGGTTCTAGTCCACTGGTGTCTTCTACACACGCATAAAGCAACGCTGGAAGAGCTGGGTATTGGCCTTATAGTAATTGGAAAGGACTCTTCCCCATGGCGGAATGGTAACAAATGTTATAGGCAAACACAGCAGTGGAAAGGAGAGAGCTCCAATTGGAAGGTCGATCTTTTACTAATTTTCATAGTGTGTTCACCAGAGTTCTATTCACCTGTTCGACCATTCCATTAGACTCAGGGTGGTATGGGGTCATCAGAACCCCACGAATTCCCATAAGCTCATTCAGCTTGGGGATGATGTGCGAGGTGAAGTTGGCTCCGTTATCAAGAAGAATAAACTGAGGGCAGCCATGCCGCTGAATAATGCATTCCATCACAAATCTGGCCACTGTAACTGCCCCCATATCTCGTATGTCCTTGCTTCAACCCACCAGATCAAGTAGTCAATAGCCACAAGAATGTACTTACAATGGTTGGCTCCTGTTGGCAAGGGGCCAATGACATAGAGGGAAACTGTATGCCAAGTGAAATGTGGTTTCACTAACTGATATGATGTTGTACAGCGGAATGGCTTATCCATTTGGCACAGATGGCAACAGGAAATAGTTTAGAGCACATCAAAAATCATGCTTTCCCAATAGTACCAGGGGCATAACAACTCCATAGTCTTACACACTCCACCATGACTGACTGCCTTATGCGTGCTCATAATGTTTCCCAGTCATGCTGAGGGGCGCGGAAAAGTCACAGTGGAATCGCCAATTCATTTTTTCAGTTCTCCATTCCATTGGAAGGTATTTATGCACATTTCATTTAACACTTTGATTACTTGGGGTGGTTCATTGTCTTATTTTCCGCTGAGCATCTTATCATATATCACATCGCTGAGGTCCGCTGTCACTGCAATAGTCAGTAATCAAGATAAACAGGCAGCATTCTGATGCTTTGATCCTGGCTGATGGAGAATCTCAAAATCATAAGCCTGTAGCTTGAGAGACCATCGAGCCAACCGTCCTTCAGGTTCTTTGAGGTTCTACAACCAGCATAATGATGCATGATCTATTACAACTTTAAACTTTACCCCATGCAGATAGACTCTAAATTGCTTATATGCATAGATCACTGCTAAGCTTTCCATTTGGTCACAGTATAATTACGTTTGTTACAGTTCAGACTTCAGCTACAGAATGCAACAGGATGCTCTTCTCCCTCATCGTCTTTCTGAGAAAGTACTGCCCCAACAGCGGAGAGGGATGCATCCATCTAAATGATTAACTCCCAATTGAAGTTTGGATATTACAACACTGGTGTGCTGATCAATGCCGTATGGAGTGTATCATTAGCGGATTGATGACATTCCGTCCATTTGAACACAGCGTCTTTTTTTAACAACTCAAATAGAAGCCCCCCAATACAGCTAAAATTAGGGATAAAGCACTGGTAGTAACTGATCATTCCCAAAAGTACCTGTATGTCATGTTTACTATTGGGAGTAGTCATTTTTGCTGATGGCCTCCACCTTAGCCAGTTGTGGTTTCAGCCCTTTTGAGTTTATCACAGACCCCAGGTATTCCAGCTGATCATTGAAGAGTTACATTTTTGAGGTTTAATTTTAATGTTCGCCTCAGCCAGCCGCCGGAATACTGCTTTGAGATGGTCGAGATGCTCTAAAAAGGTTCAAGAGAAAACGTTATTATTGTCAAGGTATACTAGGATGCATAGCAGTTTCAGGTCACCGAGAATATTGTCCATGGCTCACTGGAACATAGCTGGGGCGTTGCACAGCCCCTGAGGCATCCACGTCAGTTGAAAAAGGCCCTTAGAGGTGATCACAGCGCATTTTTCCTGTTCCGCCAAGGATAACTCGATTTGCCAGTAACCTGATATCAAGTCCATTGCAGAAAAGTAAAGGGCTCTTCCTAATCGATCCAGAGCATTGTTGATTCTTGGCAAGGGATATGAATCCTTTTTTGTAATACTATTGAGCTTCCAGTAGTCTAATACTACACAGTTGGTGCCATCCTTCTTTTTTACAATTAGAACAGGTGAAGCCCATGGGCCCTTGGATGGTTCAAGCAACCCTTGCTCTAGTAACTTGTCAATTTCATTAGTAACCATGTCTTCCACTGCCTGTGATTGGCGGATTGGCCAAGATCTTATAGGAGGATGATCTCCTGTGTCTACTCAATGGACCACCCCCCAAGCACATCCTAAATCGTGATCATCGACAGCAAAAATCCCCTTATACTTCTGAAATAAAGCTATTGCTTGAGCTTTTTGTTCCTCCAATAGTACTATTAAATCATTCCGTGGTACCACCATTAATACATTGGTAGGGGTCTCGGCGGTAGACCAAATTCATCCAATGACCCAGAATCATGAATCTGATGGACCTCGTCTATAAGAATCAGGTGTAAATAAGCTACAGTTTGGTGGCGGTGGATTTGCATTGGTTCGCTCTGGAGGTTTTCTAGAAAAACCATAAACTCCCCATGTCCCAGTAGTATAATCCCTGGAGCCACGTGAAGCTCAAACTGTATATGATGATAGAGTCTGATGAGTTCCCCATATAACCCACTTGGCACTTCCACTTCTAGCTCAGTGTTCACTAAGACTTGATGGCCAGAAGGGATAGATATGGGCCCTGCTGCTCGAAGAGGTATCCCTTGATATTCATATATCTGCTGGGGAAGGCCCGTGTCTTGCACTTTAGTCAGTGATAGCGAACTGGAAGCACCCCCGTCACTATAGGCAAGGTTGATATGGCTCATATACACCAGTTCCTCTGGTACTCCACTAGTGGTAAATTAAATTGAGATCTGCTTACCCAGAATGGTGAGGGTCTCTTCCGTCATATTAATGACAGCCCCAAAATGGTGCAGGAAAGTGGTCCCAATTAAAAGGTTGCAGTTTTCATTTGGTAGCACAATCGCCAGAGCTGCAATGACAATGGACCCAAAGCGCAGAGGTAGTGCACTATAAGCTTCCTTGTAGACAATGCTTACAGCTTTAGCAGTTTCATAAACCATTCAATGGTCCACATCAGGTTTCAATGTCAACTTTGCCATTAATTTAGTGAACACTATGTTGACTGGAGCACCAGTATCTATTATAGCACGAACTCTATATTTTGCTAAAAAAATATCACAGTATGTACACTCAGAATATCTAGAATATTGACTGTTAAATATGTGAACATTTATGGGCTCTTTAACCAAAGAAATATCATTATCCCCTCACCGAGTTGGGGATATTCTTTGACAATGGCGTCTACTGGAAGGGCGACGTTTGCTCCTTTAAGAATTGGCACGTCTGTGGCAGAATTGAGTTTGTCCAAGGAAGCTTGATCAAGCATTTGACAGGCATATGGATTTGGTTATTTAAGGGACTCTTCTTCTGCCGCTGCGTTGGCTTGATCTCAGGTTACTACAATACTCCTCCAACTGGCTGCTGATATAAAATTCCGTCATCATACTGAGGGACTCTCGCAGGGTATACTACTATTGATTTGGGGACGTTTTGAGTGGGTATCACGGAGGTAGAGGGCCCCATCTCTACTCTGCTTCATCTTTTCCCTTATAGTATTGATCTTAATGTATATAGTTCACATGGCAGTTATGGCAGAAATTTTGCCAAATGACCAGGGCGACCATATTTGTAGCAGTTAATCCCATAAGAGCCACATCTTTAATTATCATATGCGGGTCCAGACTGGAAAGTTTGAGGTCGTTCTGCATAACCTGCACCAGGTCGGTAAGCTGATTGTTGACAGTCATCATAGTTGGGTCCTGGTCAATAACTGGGTTGTTGACGGTTTTCATGGCCAGTCCATTAACGCTGATTGAACTGTTGAGTATAATTTGGCCGAGGATGAGGCACAGAGTTATAGTAAGGCCAAGGATTACTAATTGAAGCTGGAGGTAGACAATAAAATTCTCCTGAATAAGTGGGTGCAGTAGCAGCGCTAGTCTACAATTCCATATTTGGCAGCGGAAAGTTAAGGGATACATGACATAAAAACTGTACAATCTTAAGCAGAGGTACGTCATCATCCAGAAGTGGCAAAATAACATTGGAAAGTTCATGATATGGCTTCGCCTCAGAGTTCATGGCAATGCACATGTCAGCTTCCACTAAGTATTCAGCTCCAATCAGTACATGGGCTTCTGTTGTGAATTGATCAGCGAACTCTAGGAGAGTCTCATTTTGATGGAATCTTATCGTTAAGAATTCTGCTTTCTGCTGTGACATCTTTAAGTTTCCCCCAAACAGGCGGAGTACAGTATCCTTTATGGCTTTATAGGTGACAGAATACTTGGGAGGTAACAGGTGACCTGATCGGCGCTTACATCTAAGGCAGATATTAACAACTTAGCCTTTCATCTATCAAGGTTTTA